>JACCGJ010008756.1:0-73666 GCA_013407085.1 Atriophallophorus winterbourni
TTTTGCAGGTAAATTTCTGAAATATCAATCGCGATAGGAGAACCAGAGTTGTATGATCTGCGTTTCACGAGAATATTGTGGATAGAGGATGAACAAATTTAGAGTTACTATCTGAAGCTGGTCTAGAAAGCATTTTCACCCCAGTACGACATCGCCGCCTACGCTGGCACTGTGTATTATGAAACAGATAAAATTTTATTGTGGAACTGTGAAGTGCATTCGAAACTAGTGCTAATCACGCACATCCGAATGTAGAACACCAGACTTCGTTACAGCACCAAAAAAGAAAGTGCAAAAACCAAGGACGATGACTACTGCGTACCTCGTAGTAAGTCGGGTTTCAGGTGGTTTGAGTGACAACATCCACGCCTAAACGAAATTCGTATAATAGAGCAACTGGAGATCTGTGAGATTCTTGGGTAAGTGAAACTAGCGCTGAATCGTCTATCTCAGGGATCAATCTGGACGAAAGTTTGTGTGAAACTAGAGGCGCTGACGGGGTAAATGTTGAATTCATGTGGCCTGAAGCGTGTGTGAACAGCGTAATAGACGTTACAGCGGGAAAGCGATATGACCTTGAAGGACCAGAGTAAATTTCCCTCTCACTTAATATATGAAAATCATTGTCGGCAACCCTATGTTATCTACGCTAGATTTTGATGCGACATTTCAAAGATCGCCGAGCAAAAATTCAATTACCTTGGGAACAAATAGAAAATGCGTCTGAGATTGGTAATTTACCAATACGTCCTACGGCTACCATTATTGATAGATGTAATACGTCCTGTATTCAACTAGTAAGATTACATTAATTAGTGAGCATTTCAATGAATCACACAGTGGGTCCCAAGTCTAGAGCAAACAAGAGTTCGTAATAGTTGCGATATTCGCTCTTTCCCATGAGATTTGCCTACGTCAATACTGCGTACTGGCATCCTTGCAATGGTAGCGTCACATCGATGTCACTTGGGCTTCCCATCACTATTGAGTTGAAAAAGTTGTAGACACTGGCTCATATTTGGACGAGAGTGTTGCACATAAATGTTGCCGAATAAACAGCTGTATGGGTGAGAATATATGATTATCCATATCATGGCTATATAGGAAAAACTTAGGGAATAGACTTAAGATGACTGGTTGGAATGAAACAATTTGAAATTTTCCATTACTGCGACTTTCTAGGCAATGTAAATATCTCTCCAATATTAATGACTACCTCTTGTTTAGTCATATTCATAATCTGAACTGATCCAATACAAATACTTGTAATTGATAAAAGGTAGTAAACGTTCACGTCACGCAGCTATTCTGTTTCTCTAATGTCGACCAAGTCACCTTAACTTATAAAATCATTTCAAGGATCCACTAAAGACCAGCAAACGACATTTATGAGGTATATAATACCTTCCTTTAGCCAAGAAAATGAACTATCTGTCGCTATATACCACGAGAAACATTCACCCATGGCAATGATTACCTTCTTGCATTGCTGAACCCTGACTCACATTCCACTTGTTCTCGTCTGTTTTCTCTAACACAACACAGGACGAAATGTTGAACGACACGAAACGGCAGCAAAATATGGGAGAATGTTTCCCAGCGATCGTGAGGACATACATGAAAAAGTGAGTTTGGTGTGAATCAGTTGGTGCGTATTTGATTGGTAACCATTCGCTTATGGTAGATAATTCGTCAGACCAAATGTGCCAGTACGAACAAAATTCAAGTTAATGTTGTATTCACCTGGTCAATCGTTAGCGAGCTAATAAATGCACAGATAATGGTGAGTGGTGAGCTGGTTAAGATAGACATTCGATGCACACTCCTACATGTTGTGTAAACACTCAGTTATTTTCACTGTGTCCATCTGTAACTCACATCCGCTGACCGATCCACTTGACTCGGTAATACTTGATAACGCTTACGAATGATCACGCGTGTTAATGTTTATCCCCCACAGAACCGGATGCTAGATTGTAAAGATATCAACAATATTCACTTTGTTTTTTGAATTGTGCGAGTTTTCTTTGATCCCAAATGTCACATCGTGAGGTCATTCCATGTATCGTTTAATCACTTCTATGGTACCGAGAGCAACTGTATGACCGGTTTTAGAAAAGTGTTTAGCAAGAATTGAATTTCTGATTGTGATTCACTGTCCTTGATTGGCTGCATACCGAGTCGATGTTTTGAGTTCATTTATCTTAACATTGAGTTCTCTGAAAGTTTGTAAAATATATATTACCGAGGAAACATAGATACCATATCACGATGAGCTTATGCGTGAAACGTTGTAACATTTTTCAACAAAACCACACCAAGAATGTAGACGCTAACATTATTTTAAATATGACTACGTTTGTGAAGTGAAAACCAACATGTTTCAGCCCCGGGCATAGAATAATATCCAGCATTAATTTTAATTTGCTTTTATTTAGTAATGAATATTTTAGCACAGAAATTATTGTACGCGTATCAATAAAAGGATTTCCACAGTAGTTCGGAACTTGTATTTTCCGAAGTCCACTGTCCATCATCTCGTTCCTATTCAGCTTTGATTAAGAAAAATACCCACATTCCTGCAGCTCTGTTGCATTGAGTCTACAAAACCTGCCACACCGAAAACGAAAGTTCGAAAACGTCACAATTCTGAAACGGATACTCACCAGGATTCGTGGCTTCTATTTGTTCTGCCTTAATACAAAATAAATACAGCTCTCTGGCAATGCGAGGTTAATAAACAACGTTCTCACCTCCAATTGTTTACTCTTGTATTTTCCATCATTACAACAGATCCCACTGAAATGAGGAAAATGAATAAAGCTGCATTCGTTGCTAATTTGAACTCGAAATAGCAGTTGAAAGCAATATTAGAATTTTGAATATGTTACAATAACGGTGCAAATGACATGAGATTTTGCACTCACCTTCCACCCTTAACAAACTGCAACACAGAAGCAGCGTCCAAGCAACGGTTGCATATGTCATCATGCTAGTTATTTGATATATGCGATATTCGTCAAAATATAAATCGGACTGCTTTAATATGTGAAAATGTTCTCTCTCAACCAACCGGAATTCATTCATCGATTTTGCAAGTTTGATGTGCAATTTAATTTCCACATTGAATGAACATTCATACAAACAAATGTATTCTGCGGATGACAGGAATCAAAATCCACAGCAATCGAACGAATCGAAAGAAACACATCTCGCATCTGGAGGTCAATAAATGAATTCCAGAAAATGAAATTATCTCATTTGATCAGCTGATGATTCATATCGATTCGAGTTTTGTGTTCACGAAAAGATGGGGATTTCGCTGAAGTTGATCGCATTCCGAGTTTAAAGCAGGTAACATTTTTCGAGAAAAGCTCTGTATTTGATATTATTCTTACGTTCCGTTGTATCAAATTTGCAATTACTGATACGCATGAGAATGGTTCGACCGACAATATATTCATGAACACTTCAACCGATATTTAATGTTATGTTTTTCGTCAATGTCGGACAAATGAACCCAACAAGTTGAGGGTTGGAGCGTAGCGGTTGGTACAAGATAGCTAAAATAATGAAGTATACCAAATCGGCCGGTAGGTAATTCCAAACAAAATAAACCTGCACCGAATAGATCCAACATATTCTATAAACAGGTGTATATATATTAGACAAAACGAACCTACTGAAAACGTACAAATATCTGCCGTAACCAGCCTAGCAAACGAAATGTGCTTTTTTAACCACGTTAGAGCATTGTGACCAATACATACATTACAATGAAAAAAATATATCGGATATAGTATATTTATTCTCAAAATCTGTCACCTCAGTGACCTCGGAAATGTGGTTTGATTATTCAACACCAAAGTTGAATAGGATGGATCTGAATAGAATGGTAACAGCAACGTCATGGCTGAACGAATCGATCAGTACAAACCCAGGGCAGTATTCATCCAGATTGAACTGCACGAATCAACGCCGAAAGTAGAATAAACTTTCCAAACTTTGGATAATCACCCAGTGGACAGAGTGCTGCTGACGTATAAAATACGTGGATAATTCTACCTGGGCGATCTCCATGATTTATCACAGAAATCTTGCGTAGACTACAGACTTCAAACTTCCATGGGATGGCTTGAAGGCTGCTAGTACAATTTCCCATATTGATCACAGTTTAAAGTGTGTATATTCTTTGATTTCCTGCAAAGCTCGCAGTGAAATTTCAACGAGTTTTGTAGTGACTGAAATATCCGTATTTGTGCCCATTTCACCAACGACTAAAGTCGTTTTCGGTAGATTGAATATTATCAAGTATACACAAACGGATTAGTTTCCGCTAGGGATGTTGAATGAAGATTGAAATATCTTCAAATTCGAGGTCATTATCGGTCCAGATTAGCTCTGCACACAAGAGGGAACTATATCTACGATCCGCCATATAACATTTCGTGTGAGACTGCTTCAATTTTGGGTCAAATCCTCAAGTTCGGCTATTTGGTTTGTAATAATTTATCGTGACGAAAAAGCTTTCAACATCACCGTTGGCATCGCTTTGTGAATATTATTAAGTGAAAGAGAAGTAAATCATATTCAACTTCAAAACTTTCGTATACTCGTAAAATGTCAACACAAGAGATCAAAGTTATCAGTGAACACCTGAAAACCGACACTATCGTGAACGTTGTACAAAGACGGATGTCTACCCACCCTATCAGATTATGTGATGCAATAACCCATTAACCGGATCCCCGCCATTTTGTACATTTGCTCAACTTATCTGCTCAAATACACATCACCCAGCACATATACCCAGATCAAACATCAAATTTTGTACGCAAACACACAATGCTTGATAAATAAATTACCAGAGGTAATCGAGCTTCGTGAAAAATATTTACTGCACCTGATAGCATTAACGGAAACCTGATTTAATGAGCAACTAGCTGAGGAGGGTATTTCCACTTTGAAAATTATTCTGTTTCATCGTGACCGTGTGGACTGTGACGAAGGAGGTTTTGCTATTTACTATGATCAACACCTAATGTTCAGCGAAATCACTGAAAACGATTTGAAACTGGAAGATACATTGTGGTGTTCACTTGAATTGGCAAAAGGTGAAAACTGTGTTCTTGGTGTGACTAACGACAATCGTCATCAGACAAAGCATACATTGCTAGTTAAGTTTAGAAAATGTTCAACGAAATTCCTTTATTTGGAAACACATCAAGCAGCACTCGCTTCAGAGGCACAAGCACACCGTCCATACTCGTTCATGTTCTAACGAGGAAAATGTCATCGAGGAAATACACTATAAAGCACCACTCGGAATCAGTGATCATGAAGTCATTGTTTTCGACTTTATATCTGAAGCGAAAGCATCTAGTAATTGATAAGAAAAACCGATATGTTTGCTTTCTCAATTGCATTTCAAGAAGTCACTGACTGAGCACCGATTAGCACTGGTGACCAACAATGCTGTTCATCGATACTTAAGAAAATCTACTAAAAAAATAGAATTCCACTGTAAAAATGTTTTAAAAAACTAAAATTATATTTGAAATTCTTGATTTGGAGTCGAACACGGAAGTGGATAACGTCAATAAAATGTGGTGGAGAAGCCACATACTGCATGCAACACCTGAATCCTGTGAATCTAACTGTTCGTTGAGGAACAAAATTTACTCAACTTATCTAGGTGAGACCCTATGTTCCTCCAGGAACTCAAGGGATTAAGTCATTTAGGTGGAAAAAGAAGGGTATCAAATCAATCTTATTTATAAAATTGAACTAAACCCGACGCTCCTCTTCCACATCGTGAATACAAAAGCCAGGGTAAAGCAAGGCCTTGCTGATTTACTTACTACGATTGGAACTACCTCCGCCGCTCACGGAGACACCAGCAAACTCGCTCAATTTTACTCTAGAGTGTTCTACCCCAACGAACGCTTATATTATGTTATACATGGGTTCAGATCAAAAATTAATACAATGCACGATACCGCTGTGAAATCCGAGAGTGTCCTGGTAAGGCTACTCGTAATAAATACACAACAATCCCCGGGTACTTTTCCACCAGAAACATTGTGCACATGCTCTATTTTCACCACCCTCTGATCTCTTCAACCAGTCACTGAGTTGTAGCAAGGTTGCTACTTTCTGGAGAAAGTGGATTAATCACTCCGAGATGCAGAAAGCCAGTAACCGATCCAATGTGACTAACTATAGACCAGTCACGTTGTTGCCATTGGTCTCTAAACTTCTCGAACGATTTGTATCTGACGAACTTAACAAAACTGTGGAACAAAATAAGGTTAACTTGAATGGTAGGAATATCAGGAAGAGAATAGATGGGGCAATTTCCAGCCCAGTAGAAGATACAATTGGGTTACTTGAAGGCACTGCCTCTGGGTTGATAATCTTTCTCGTGTAAGCGAACGATACACCACAAATAATACGCAACAAAATCATTTCATTTGCGGATGACATCAGAGGATGGACTAGCCTCTTACCAGCAGCATTATGTGGTATTCAAAACTTCCTACTAACGCTCAGCAGGATCTTCCTTAGTTTCACTACGCAAGTACTCACACGGATAATTAACACCTATATCCGGCAAACCATGGAGTAAGCTGTTCAAGCATGGTCCCCATGGTTACACAATGGACATGACCTTGCTGCAACGCGTATATCACTGCGCCACAAAACTGTAGATCGGACAATATAACAGGACGTATGAGGAGATGATTGCAACTGAGATCTTGTTTGATGTTAATTACCTTCGGTCTGGGATGACTTAATCCTGCTGTTCAGCATACTTCATACAGTGGATCACCCACTTTAACAACTATTTCATCGGCAAGAAGCACGTTAGAATCTGGAAATCCTTTTACTAGATGATTGTACAACATCTGACGGTAGGGTTATCCATAAGAAATAAACGCACACCGAATAAAACTAATGAAGGTAGTTCCGGTTAATACGTGGAATATCAAAAGCCAGTGCGTGAGTACGTGTGGTATGGATTTACCTAAGTCAAAAGTGATGCTTCAGAGAGTGCGTTTTTGATTTTTTTAATATTCAATATTTAGGTATTTGTTCCAATCGAACCAGTGTGCGAGGCAGTGTATGGCCTGCTTTATAGCATGTTCACAAATTATTTAGCGCAGTGGTATACGCGTTGCATAAATGTCATGAACGTTTGTTACCTTATGGAGCATCGTTGAATAGCGTACTCAATTGTTGGCCGGATTTAGGTGTAATTTTCAATGGGAGTACCTGCATTGTGGAACTACCGAAGATCCTCCTGAGCGGTGCTAAGGTTTGGCAGGAACGTTCCATCTACCACATAACACTGCCGTGACGACGTCAAGCTACTGCTAATCAAACACCCAGATCTTTGTCTAACATAACCCATGAAAGTTTCTGAGATCCCAGAGAGTATGTGAATTCGAAGGATTTACCGATGTTAGCATTTGACACATTTTTCTGTGGAATGGTGGGCAGTTTTGTGAGGACCATGTATAAAGTGCTTCGATATATTGTTTTGTAGTAATTGTAAATCATCTATGATGGGCACGCTACTGCAACCTTTGAAGTTATCTGCAAATAAAATGAATTTGCTGCATATGATTTCATGTATATCATTCGCGTTACCCAGTGAGAGTATTTTACAACGAATCTAAGCCGAGAGTAAGAGCATTTTGTTTATCTGATAGACGCAGCGTTCGTAAAATCAAAACACCTATGTGTGAAGATATTACAACAAATGAATTTTAGTTTTAGGAAATGCTAAGCTTCGGAAGTGTTCAGTACCATCTAATACCATATAAAATGTTGATTGATAAGGGTTTACAAGTTGTAGGGCGGTGAAAAATATAGAGGTTTGAAAGAGGAAAGAGCACGCTTTGTTCCCGCTTACAGCACGCTGCATACACAGGTGAAGTGGCATTGTTTATTGTAAGCGAACTATGCTACTACTATTAACAAAATCACTATAGCAATGAAAATAGATTCAATAGTGAACGTTTTTAGATTCAGGTATTAATCGAAACATTCAGGATAATAATTCCATGAGACGAGATCGTTTATAGTTTTATGTGCAGCAGAAAGTATTTTCCTCGCTGTAATGGTCAATCTGTCACCGGTGGCTAATCCATACCATGGTATGTTGGATTTATGAAGAAAAATAATACCCCAAAACGTGAGAGTCACTTCTCTGATCCAAATGCAAAAATAAAATAATTGCGTTCTATATGTGAACCCTAGGTGAGATAATTTCAGCCCATCAACTCATAGGCTTTGGTTGAATGTTATTGAACTCACAAAACCTGGGAAAAAGATTTCCTAGAGAATCGATAAAATGGAATGTGAGAGAGGTATAAAACAATAGGACATTCAGAATTAGTCTGTGTTAGGTACAAGTGAACTTCATCCCTTACTATATATGGCAAATTGTTGGAATACATCCAATCCATCGATAAAATGATGCTTTGTTTCAATTCACGAATGCTTGCTCTTGACATCGACCTCGGGAGTTGTGAAAAACTTTCTCTTGACTGCTCACGTTGGAGGTAATGTGTAAAGCGTCGTCTGTAAGCTGGGGTGAGCATATACAGCTCTTGTCTGCTGAACGCAGATCACGCCGCCGTCATGCAACTGACGCTCATCGACCGACTTTTGCCCATCGTTGCAATCGCCTTTCTAAAATCCGTGGAACATCAAACAAATCATGCGATTGTGATGTATATCACTGTTCGGCATCGACCGAAGAATGCCAACAACATTCACCGCCAACGAAATAGCCAGGTTGGGAAAACATCTAATTTTTGAGCACGACCATCTTAGTAATCTTTTAACGAATATTGTTGCTAGACGTGCACGAAATTGCCGAAAAGATGAATTGTAACTTACAACTCTTTAAGTCGACGGGTTTGACAGCTTGGAGCTTGTGACTCGCACGAACTCCCCAAACAAAAGAATGATTTGCGGTTTTTCATTACTGCGTATCATTTGGGTTGACACAAGTTACACATGGCCATGGGCATCATTTCTCATACAGAATCGTGAACATAATCTAGAAGCAGTCTCTCTATGCGAATATGAAGCAAATAAAAACTGTAGGTGTAGCGAAAGTTAAAGAAAAACTAATTGAATATCATGAAAATTTTCTAGCACAGATATTTTTACCTACATCATTTTAATTGGAAATTATTTAAATAGAATTCTGTATTTGATACCGTTCTATGGAAAAAATAAGTTTTAATTCTGATATGAAGATGGGGAACGATATTTCTTATGAATATTTTAACCGAATCTATCATTCTAAAATAAAATAAAAAACTAGTTCTCTAATGTGTTTGATGAAAATAATTTAAATGATTTTGATCCGATTCGGGATTTTCAGCAACATTATCTAACCTAACGGGTGGTCTCATCGTTATGTAATATAAGGTCAGCTTTCCAGACAATGAAAATATGAGCCAATTTTTCAAAATGATGCTCGAAATCAAAACAAGCATATCCCTCTCAAAGTTATGTTTATGATTCTGTTATTCTGAGGTGTGATCTTCACGAAATGGAGTTCAACTTGTAACTGAAATATATTACAGACATATAACAAAAACCATGAAATCACTAAAAAAATATTCCGACGATATTTGAACAATATCGAAATAACGAGTTTAGCGGTTGTCATTTCATTGAACGTGTTTACAAGTGATCACCTCCATTGCGAATATCCAACACACGCGGTTTGTGAGTGCTTACCATAATCAGGTGGAGACAATAAATTCGGTTTCAGTGAAAAGTTAAACAGTGAAAAATATTCAACGGAAATAAATATCGAAGACAGTGTTACAAATCTTGGAACAGCACACCCATGGATATATAGTCCACATAGTGGATAGTAGATGGCGAGTAAAGCATTCAAATTACTGCAAAGGATCAATTTCGAAAATAGGCGCATCAACTACCATTAAACACCGCAGTAGGTTTTTGGTTGTTTGGTTTCATATGGAAAAGGCTGTGAATCTAGCTACACAAAGACATGAAACAATTGAAAGTTAGTTTCCAAAGTTTGATTGAGAAAACAAAATTTGTTAAATGCGAACGCCTGACATTGGTTGACCGACCTAATGTAAGCGTTCAACACAATATAAACTACCACTTTCAATGATGCGTGTTTCCAATTCACCTAAACAAAACAACCACTTTGCTGTTGTTTACGGTTATCGACTGGAGACGTGATTCAGCAATACTCAAAACATTAGAAACCTACTCAACAAACGGATACATGGATGTTCGATATAGTGAGGTACAATATTTAACCTTTACTACTCTTGTATAGTAGTGTACTGTATTAAAAATACGCGTACGTCCAGAACAGTTCAGTTATCAAGCAGTGCTCATATATGACCCGCCGATTTACATCCTCAGAATTTGAGCGATCGAATAAAAATCGGCGAATTGTTTTTCCAAATAATATTTTATGGTGAACCCCAGAAGCGGCGGATCTAATCAGTACAAAGGTGAAGTCTACCGTATAATCATAATGCCAACACCAATACAAAACACATCAGTCTTCTTACGTTGCTTCGAGGAGATAGTTTGAAACAGTTAACTGGGTTCCGGTGATCCTTGAAACAATGGCTTAATAAAAAATAAAGATATGATAAGGAGAGGCTGTCGATCAGTTTGATAGAACAGAACTTTGGATTACCGTTCCACAAATTAGAGGTAATATAACTGCTTAATTAATGGAAATGACAAATGTTGTTACGCTTGCATCCATACTATTAACCAAGGACATTTGGCGAGTTCTTATTTTTTTTCTGTTTTACTCCGAATAACAGATGGGTCCATTCATAAATATTTTAACTAATAATTCACTATCTTACTGTTTTTTGGATAATAATCTGATGTAGCAGCCAGATGACTGAGATCAGGAAGAAAGCCAGTGTGTAGTGTCACTGCAGGGGATTTGAGCAGGCCTTTGCCTCCAACTAATTTGCGTTACGCAGTCATTTGGACCTAATGATACATATACCTAAATTTAGATGCAATTAATGTTATCGTGGCTTCCTTTGGTCGAAGCCGACTATGTACTTCATCGCATGTTATCTTGTATCTCAAGCTCCACACATTTTCGAATGACTAAACAGTCCGCATCGGAAGGAACAAGATCTCCCGCAATGCTTACTGTACTATGCAGTGCCCGGGCAATCCATTGATGTTGCTAGCTGACGGCGTGATCTGCGATTCGCAGCCGAATTGAGTATCTTCTCATTCACAGATCGCATGTTGCGAGAATCTTGAGCTGCCCTCGACAACATTGTGGAGTTTCCGTTGAAATTTCTCCGGTCTTCCGGCCAACACTAAATTCATGATTAGTGGTAAATAAAGCAATTAAATGTGAAACACCATAGGTTATTCTCGAAAAATTTCAACAAATCGTACTTGCATGTTTACATCCATATGGTTCTAAGGAGGATTCGAAGTTTTAAAAGTGCAGAAATGCCGGCCTGAAATGTATGCTTCCACTAAACGTTCATAGTAAAATGGGCCAACATAGTTTTATTCAACTTAAAAGATCGGGATGTTTGTTACGATATTAAAGTCACACACGAAGTAAGTAACACCAAGACCACTATGAGAGTTTAGTATTTGAGTAACATAGGCAACAACAACTAATACCAACGAGAATCTCCTCAAAATATATTCGACAAATTGTTTGCAAAATTTTCACGGATGCTGCTGCGGTAATATCCTGAACCATCCGTGCGATACAAGAACCAGAGATGTATGCTCTTGTTGTCACGAAAATACCGTGGTTAGACAATTAACAAATTTAAAGTTGCTTTCTAAAGCTGGTCTATGGAGCGTTTTCTCCTTAATACGAGAGCACTGCCTACGCTGGCGTTGAGCAATATTGATAAACATATAGAATAATATTGTGGAACTCTAAAGTGCAGTCGAAATGAGTGCTAATAAAACGCTTCCGAAAGGAATGCAAAACACCACCCTGTGTGACAATAGCAGGAAGCGCTAAAAACCACGACGATGACAATCACGAAACACTTAATATATGGGGTTTCGTGATGAATATACAAGAACGGGTTTCAAGGATCTCACGGCCTTGGCGGTTTTGAGGATTAGCTCCCACGTCCAAAAATTCTCTAATGGCCCACGTCTCATATTGCTTCTGACAAAAACGTTTAGCTGCTGGCCTGCACGCATGACCGTGTGTGACCAGGCGGAACTGTTTATAAGGACAAGAAAAATGGCGAACGCGGACGACTGGCTCCTGGAAACGAGCGTTATTTTGGCAAGTGAACCTTGTAAGTCCGTTTTAGGGGAAATGGACATCTCATCTCAAACCTCCACTGTATTCTGGCTACAGCCACACATGAAAAAGGCTTCAGGATTCAACCTCGAGGAAATCTTCTCATCCGTAAGCCAGTTTGGCGGTCCGAAGTTGTATTCAACTTCGTCCTGTTAACTCCTGCTACGGCATCGTTGTCAAAACAGTTGCGTTGGATGAGCAACGGTCAGCATCCTTGCGATTCAAACGTCAGCCTATTTTGAAGCGTTTATTTCAGAAGCCTTTGAATTTCGCGTCAAACGAGGGTGTGTTGCTGCTCCCACTCTGTGCGAGAATTTATTTTCTCTGCTTCTGAATCATGTATTTCGGACGAAAACAAAAGACGTTTTCCTACGCACGCGAAGTGATGGCAAGCGTTTTAACCTGAAACGGTTGAGAGCACAAACCAAGGCACGGGATGTGGTGATGCGTAACCTGGTGTTTATTGCGTGTATTGCTCAATCTTGAGTGTACACTCTCTCGCTAAAAAACTGTTCTAGTCCGCATGCAAAGATTTGTTCTGACAATCAGCATGCGCAAGACGAACGTCTAGGGTCCAGGGATTGTATCGCCTCCGATTGTCACTGTTGAAAACTGTTAGCTTGAACCAGTACGTAATTTCATCCAAAGTTCATCCATTGAGGACAGCCTTTTGCTAGACACGAAGAGTGGTAAGCGATTTGACAAAGCAGTTGGCATTTTGTCCCGTTAAACTCTCGTGTTTTGCGCATCCGTAAGTTGAATGTAGAGACAAGAATGATTGGATACAAGGCGTGCAAAATAAATGCTTTACTGTACGGCAGTGAAACATGGACCATCCACGCAAGACGCACGATAATTATTTTTTATTTACGAAGCATCTGTCGTAGGTTGAACATATCATGGATGAACAAAGCGACTAATGCTGAAGAGCTCTCAAAAGCTGGTCTACCGAGGATTTTCAACCTACTACGAGAGCGACGCCTAATATATACCAAACATTGTTGACCACCACATGTTATCTACGCTAGACTATAATGAGAAATTGAATAGCACGCATGGCAAACATTCAATTTCTTTGGGAACCAATATATTATAATTGTATGCCGGATACGAACAATGGCCACGTATATCGATTGGTGTAATACGTCTGGTTTTTGCTGGTACGATTCTAGTAATTATTGAGCATTTCAATGAATCCCACAGTTGTACGCAAAACTGCAGCTGACATGCGGACAGAATAGGTGAGTTAGACTCTCTTCCAATTGAGATTTGCCTACGTTGAACCTGTGTAAATGTATCCGCGTTATTGCTGCGTCACATCGATATTACTTAGGCTTCCCATCATTATTGAGTTGTAAATGTTGTTTACCCCGGCATATATTTGGTAGAGTGTTGCAAATTACGTGACATATATGATCAGCCATCTCATTTCTGATTAGTAAAATGACACAGAGTAGACTTAAGATGGCGCGCTGGACTAACACATATCGAAATGGTTCATTATTGAGGCTTTTTAAGCAAAATGAATCTCTCTGCAATATTGAGGACTATCTCATATATCTGTCATAATCCACTTTTCCGATTGTTATATGATCCAATACATTTATCGGATAAAATGAAACGAGATCTCACGTCATTTGGCATAGATAGAGATATTGAGCGCTAGGCCAGTAGCTATTCCGTTTATCAATATTAGACCAGGTTACCTTAAGGATTAACGTGTTTTCGCTTGTCTTATTTCACTCAGCAGTGTGAGGAAATGGTGAACGATACGAAACGGCAGCAAAATATGGGAGAATGTTTTCGACCGATCGTGGGTCATATACATAAAAAGTGAGTTTGTTGTCAATCATTTGATGCGTACTTCGCTTCTGGTAGAAATTAAATCAAAACAAATGTGCCAGTCAGTACAATGGTCAAGTTCAATTTGTATTCACCTGACTAATCTCTAGCTAGCTAACAACTGCACAATCCATAGTGGGTACTGATCATGTTAAGATATACAGGCAATTTGTGTAAATTTTTAATTATTTTTACTGTGTACATCTGTAATTAACATCCGCTGACCGATCATCTCGACAGTGTAATTTTTGATTGCGCACACGAATGATCACGCATTGTTAGTGTTTATACCCCACAGAACCGGACGCCAGATTGTGGAGATATCAAACTCATTTGCTTTGATTACCAGCCTTTCTTAATACAAACGTCACATCGTGAGGTAGTTTCATGTATGGCTTCCTCACTTCCACGTTTCCAAGATCAACGATATGACCTGTTTCAAAAAAGTGTTCAGCAATAACTGAGTTTATGATCACGGATTGATATTCTATGGAATTTTTCGGCTCGGTGTTTTTGTATTCGTTCACCTTTGCATACTATGAATGTTCACAAAATATATTCTCCAGAGAAACCTGAGAGACATTGGCGAAATCAGCTTATGAGTAAACCGTTCTAACATTGATTCTAGAGAACCAACTCGAGCATATAGACGCTATCATTATTTGTAAACATGAAAACGTTTCGTAAGCAAACATTAACACGTTGCAGCCCCCAAAAAACGTTTCGAACAACAATAATTTCAAAATGCTTTTATTTAGAAATTAATGATTTATCACAGGCTTCATTTTACGCGGAACAATAGATGGCTGTTCATAGTTGTTCAGAATATGTATATTCAGACGTCCACTATCCATCCTCTCGTTTCAATTCAGCCTCCTTCAAAAAACAATGCCCACGCGGCGGCAGCTCAGTCGCAATGAGACTACAAATCCTGTCACACCGGAAACGAAAGATCGAGATCGTCAAAATTTTGAAACGGATACTCACCATGATTCGCGGCTTGTATTCTCTACGCATCAGTACAAAATAAAAATCGTTCTCTGGAAATGAGTCGTCAATAACCAGCGTTCTTACAGCCAATTTGGTACTCTTGTATTTTCACTAAATACAACGGATCCGGCTGAAATGGGGTAAACAAATAAAGTTGCATTCGGTACTGCATTGAATTCGAAATGAATAATATAGCAGTACAAACCAACATTGGCAATTGAAAATGTTGCGATTAAGGGTGCGAATGACATGAGTGATTAGACTCACCGTGCACCGTCAACAATGTGCTACACAGAAGCAGCGTCCAAGCAATGGTTGCAGATGTCATCATGTCAGTAGTTTGATACATGCGATTTTCGTCGAAATATAAATCAGACTGCTTTAATCTGTGAAACTGTTCTCTCTCAACCAACCGCAATTCGCTCATTGATTTTACAAGTTGGATATGCAGTTCAATTTGTTCATAAAACTCACCAATGAATGAACATTCACACAAAAAATGTATTCTACGGATGACAGGAAACAAAGTCCGCAGCAATCGACGTAATCCAGAGCAACATATCACGTTTCTGTTGTCACAAGGCAAAACAAGACATCTCGCTATCTTTCGGGAATTCGGTTTTGTAACAGGTGTTCACTAAAATGAATTCCAAGAAATAAAATACTCTCATTTGATCAGCTGATGATTCCTATTGATTCGATTTTGTCTTCGCAAAGTTTCGTTGATGTTGATCGCATTTAGAGTTTAAAGCAGTTAATATTATTCGCGAAATGGCTTGATCACACACACACACACCTATCTAAGGTTGGCAAAGTAACCTTTTTGCCCGAATCACAACTTCCATCTAATTTGACAATCGATTTTGGGACAACCGGCACGTTTCAAGCCCTCAACAGGCTGGGCTCGTTTGTCCGACCGTGACGAAATACATAACGTGAAATGTCGGTTGACGTGTTCATGAATATATTGTCGCACGTACCTTTCTCATGCGTATTAATAATTACAACAGTGCCTCAACGGATCATTGGAATAGCAAGAAATACAGAACTCGATCTTGAGAACCTAATTCCAGTTTTCTGTATTTGTACCTACGTAATCAATGAATTGATTTTTATATATAATCTTATATATAGTTTATCTTATGTAGTTTATCTTTTGCGAACTCTTTCTGTCATCAGCGAAAAAGCACTTGCCACTGTAATATGTTTGATTATATACATATAAATTTCAGGATGCAGAAATCTTCTGCATTGGAGGTCTAGATAATCGGGTCAATGATACATGTGTAAATGTGTATATATATATATATGTGTATATGTGTGTGTATATATGTGTTTATATATGTATATAGTTAGCCATATAGATATATAGATATAATATAGATATATATTATATATAATATTATATCTGAGATATAATATATATAGATATGATATATATAGATATATATATATATATCTATATATTATATATATATGTGCCCTAGTCGGAGCGGGCAAAATCGCCACCGGAAGGTAAGCAAAAGAAAACAAACGATGGTAATAAGCGCACACTTATTCTCTTAAATGTCCCAGAAGATGCCACCGGCTCAGATACAAAGTGTAAATCCAACCACGACCTACAACAGTGGAGATTTATTAGTAATGCTATCCAAACCACCAATGTAGCGGTTATCGATACGTTCCGGATTTCGAAGTCATCGAATTACGAAGGTAATGGTCCACGACCCCTTAAACTGACATTTTTGACCACCACTATGGTGATCACCGTGCTCAACAATTGGAACCAGTATCGATACAAAGTTCCACGAGAGATCAAAATTATCAATGAATACCTGAAAACCGACTCTATCGTGGAAGTTGCCGAACCTGTCGGAACTGAGCACAGTGATGTCGGGAATCCTGCTCCGAAAAACGGATGTCGACCGACTTTATCGGAGTCGGTGATGTAATTTACCCACCATCTTTGACACGTACTCAAATTACCTGCTTAAATGAACCGTCTTTGCTGTCAACATCGACTGTCAATTTTTTGTATACGAATGCCTAATGTTTGACAAACAAACTACACGAATTGACTGAACTAACTACCACACACTCGCCAGACGTGATTGCTGTAACTGAGACATGGTTTCATCCAACTTTAACAGACAATGAAGTTGCCATTGAAGGTATGTCTCTACTTCGTCGCTATCGCCTGACTCGAGGAGGTAGTGTTGCTCTTTACCACATTCGGAGACTGCTCTGCCAATAGATCACGTATGACGATTTACAACTGCAAGACACATTACGGTGTTCGTTGAATGTAACAGCAGAGGAAAAATGCATAGTGGGTGTGATTTACCGTTCGCCCTCAACCGACGAAGCCAACAATTCAGCATTACTTGCAAATATACGCTTAGCGGCTACCAGATATCGCGGCAGACTACTACTGATCGGAGACTTTAATCTGCCGAACTTTAAGGAAAGTTAAGTTCATCCAGAAAATTCCTTAAAAGCTTTATTTCAACAGTTGCTAGAAGAAATTCCACTCTACAACCATATTTTCAACAATACCCGATTTCGTGGTACTGATACGCCGTCTATCTTGGACCTAATACTGACAAATGGAGAGCACGTGATTGAAAGTCTCACTTATGAAGCTCCAGTATGACTCAGTGTTACTTAGTTATTACGTTTGACTATATTTGCCAGGCAATCAGAACAAGTGACATCAACAATGTTATTAGAAAAATTGACTTTCAACAACTTAAATCTACTCTTATGAACGCCACAGACCCTGGTCTTAATTCCGACAACGTGCACGATCAGTGGCAGTGGATAATAACCGAACTTAAATTTGCCGTTGAAATGCACTCTCATCTTGTTCCAAAGGTGCAAAAAATGGATATACATTTAGGCTGAGAAGCCGAACACGAAAATGGTTGCCCTTGAGAAATACTGCATGGCGAGCTCATCAACATGATACCACTGTTAAGAGTTGGGAGACATTCCGTTTTCTGAGAAATAAGGTAAACCAACTTGTTGTTGATGACAAAACTGAATTATCGAAATCATTTACTCAACAAAATGGAATCAAACCCCAAAATTCTCTACCAGATCATAATTAACCGGTCAAGGGTGAAACCAGGAGTTGCTGCTCTGAAGACACGTGCTGGAACAACAACCACAGCATCGCAATCTGCCGAAGTTCTAGCCCATTTCTTCTCCACTGTCTTCAGCCTACGAAACACCGTTACCTGTCTCTTAACTCCCGTCATCTCACCCGAAAATGTTTTACAACAACTAACTATTACCTCGGAGAGTGTCCTCCACACATTGCTAAATCCCAACAAGAGAAAATCTCCCGGAGCTGACGAAATTACACCGTTGATTCTTGAAAACTGTGCTTATGCTTTGTGTACGCCTCTCACATACTTGTTTAACCTCTCTTCAACCCTAAGTTTCTTTCCCTGTGATTAGAAGTACGGCATCATTACCCGCGCTCATGCTCTAATCACCGTGGGATAAGTCTCACTCCCATCATTACGAGATTATTAGCGTCCATATGTCTTCGAAGATTAACATCGCATAGGGAATCACAGATCCCTGAGCAGCAAGCTGGCTTCCCGCCTGACAGAGTCTGTGTCGACCACATTTTTACTCTTCGACGGATATTGGAACTGCGGCACACCTATCGACAGCCGACAATAGCCATCTTTTTAGACTTCAAAGGAGCATTTGATTCAGTCGATCGAAATGTCTTGTTTAGGACCTTGCTGTGCAAAGGCGTTCCGCAAAAGTATGTCAACATACTACGCGCACTTTATGCTCATACATCCGGATGCGTTAGGGTTTACAATAAACTCTCACCCAAATTCCACACCACAAGTGGCGTCCGACAAGGATGCCCGATTTCTCCGTTTTTGTTCAATTTTGTAATTGATGCAATTATGGAATAATGCAACGAAGGTGCCCCAGCTTTCGGAGTTCACATAATGCCAGCAGTCAAGCTTTTCGACTTGGATTATGCTGATGATATAGTTCTGCTCTTCGACTCATACACAGATGCACAGGCGATACTGAACAAGCTATCTAGTATTGTGCCCGCATTTGGAATGCGTTTTGCGCCCTTTAAGTGCAGTGTTCTGCTGCAGGACATCGACTTATCGAACAACGCTTCATTACTTAACAATCAGGCGCTTGAAATTGTGGATCATTTTACGTATCTCGATAGTTGTATCAATAATTCTGCATCGTTAGATAACGAGGTCTCTGCACGCATTTCTAAAGCGACCGTAGCATTCCGCAACCTAGGTCACCTCTGGCGTCAGAGAGGACTGTCTCTACCACCCAAGGGTAGAGTCTATAAAGCGACAGTTCGGGCTGTGTTACTGTATGGGTGCGAAACCTGGACCTTACGCAATGAATACATTCAGCGTCTCCAAGTATTTGAAAACCGGTGTCTCCGTAGCATTCTAGGTGTTAGCTGTTACAATCGCATACGCACCGATGCTCTCCGAAATAAGTTGTTCGGTAGTAATGTTGATTTAGAGAAGCAGATCAACCTGCATAGGTAACGCTGGTTGGGTCACGTTTTACAGATGCCGGACCACCTACTTCCGCAACAGATTCTTTTTGCGACGCCACATCCTGATTAGCGTAAATCTCGGGGTGGCCAAACAGTCACATGGCATAGGCAGCTAAAAATTCTTACTAGTAACCTTTCCAAAGTAGGCGCAGCGCGTCTTCCAGGCTGGTGTCCCCGCGATCATATATCATAATGGTTAGTTACGCTTCAGGATATGTCCCGAAACCGTGTTCAATGGCGGTCTAGCACTAAGCATCTTCTTGGAGTGTTTGCATAACCATGTATGTTGTCAAGCGGAGTGACGAGAAAAGCTGGTAATGATGCATGACAGTGAAAGCCGCAAGGAAGTTGTCGTGCTGATGTTGCTCTACTCGTTCACGAAACTTGTTTGAATGCATGTTCCATTCGAGGTGTGGGCACCTCTTCCCAGTTTGTTTGTGCTTACTCTTCTATAGAAGCCGTAGCAATTTAAGTCTCACCCTTCTTCACCTTTTAGGATTTTACTTTTTCATGGTTGTATAGCAGTTAAGCATTCGGTACGTGCTACCGGTGTAATGCTGTCTTTGATGATGATGATGATCATTACCCACATCCACAAAGGAGGAAACCGTTCCGAAGTATCCAACTATCGACCCGTAACACTACTACCGGTGATCTCTAAAGTGATGGAGCGCCTCGTAGCAAACAGCGTCACAAAGCATCTGGAAGACAATTGCTTGCTCGCAGTCGAACAACACGGCTTCAGAAATAGACACTCTTGCCTTTCACACCTTCTGCTCGCCCTCGATGACTGGACACAAGCTGTAGACAAAGGTCTCACAGCACACGCTTGTTATCTTGATAAGTCAAAAGCATTCGATCGTGTCAACCACATTCTGTTACTACAAAAGATGGAGCTATGTGGAATCAAGGGTTCATTACAAGCCTGGTTTGAGGATTATCTCCGCGACCGTGTCATTCGAGTAAGGGTTGATGGTGCTCTGTCAAGACCTATTGCAATAACGTGTGGGGTGCCGCAGGGATCAGTGCTTGGCCCACAACTGTTCCTGATGTATGTCAACAACTTACCTAAACTTTTTCGCTGCAAAATCTTGTTATTTGCGGATGACATGAAGCTGTGGACACAAGTACGTACAACTGAGGATTGCAGACAGCTTCAGCTGGACCTCGATGCCTTACAAGACTGGCCAGTTAGAAATGAACAACCTTTCAATGTCAGAAAATGCAAGGTATTGACTGTTGGAAGACACTTCGAGTACTCCTACACCCTTGGTTCCCATATTCTTGAAAGCACTGACAAGGAGAAGGACTTGGGTATGTGGGTGATCAGCACTTTGATACCGTCACATAACGTCACAGCTGTCTATGAAAAGACGTCACGAGTACTGCTACTGCTAAAACGCGTAATCAGGAGTTTCACTAAGCAAACCGTTCATCGAATAATCAATACGTACTTGAGGCCAACCATGGAGTATGCGGTTCAAGCTTGGTCACCCTGGCTACAGAAGGACCTCAGCCTCTTGCAGAGAATATATCATCGGACCACCAAGCTCGTACGCGGTTCAAAGCACAAACAATACGAAGATCGTATCAAAAGTCTCAATCTATTCCACTTTCGCTACCGCCGTCTTAGAGGTGATTTGATACTTATGTTCAATATACTGCATACCCCCAACTATCCCCTAAATCAACTATTCACGCGACTACCACCCAGAACCAGCCGGAGTCACGACTATACAGTACTTATTCCCGACTCGAGACTAAACTGTCGAAGGTACTTTTATTCTGTACGTGTATGCTTTACCTGGAACTCCCTACCTTGTAATGTTGCACATTCACCCAACTTGGATATATTCAAATCGAATTTGGACAATTTCATGTTGACCAATCCAAACTTTGAACCTATATATTTTACACCATAAAAGCTTTGAACTTTGAAAACAGTTTCTGTCCAATGGATTTTTACTTGATTCCTGAACTGCTCAGTAAGCAAATAAATCCCGTTTTTCTACCCATGTTATTCGTAATCCCCATATTATTCTGTGGTTTTGTCAAGCTATATGCTTTTAAGACCATTAAAATTGAATTGAATTGAATTGAATTCATTAAAAGAGAACGAAGTTCTTCGTAGAATTCGTCCTCCACCTCATGTGACCCAGATTTCGTGGGTGCGGGAGCCAAAATCACGAATAGGTTACGTGTCTCATCACTATACTTGTTCACTCTGCTGTAACCCTGAAATCTCGCTGCGCACAGTCTGCTATTAACGGGTATGCAATCTATGATGGAGGTTTCCGCGTTCTGGCTGAGAATAATTCCAACACTAGCTAGGCCGGCTGAGGTATCAACGGGATCACTGGACACTCGTAGGTAGAACCTACTCCCAAGAGGCATAGGAGAACTCAGTTGCAATACTGAATCCGTGTCGCAAGGACGGGTTTCCGATGGGCAACATATGTTGATACCAAGCGTCTCTAGAGAGCGGGCTAGTCCAACTGTTGTTCTGGTTGTTGCAGAGTGCGGACATTATACGACGCAAGCCTAATAATGGCGCGCGGTAGGAGGAAAGCGTTGGAATGAACACCTGTCTAAGGACAGTTGGCTGCGACGGAATGCGTCCAGCATTGATTGTCCGAAGTGCATCATGGAGAGAGGGTGAGGAAATGACGTGTGCTTGCGAAGTGGGTTGCGGAGATTAGTAATCGGAGATTGAATTTGTAGCTTGCGTGAGCGACTTTGACATTATCATTTTTGTTGAACGTAGGCGAGATACTACCAGGTTGCCTACAGCAAAGAAGTGGAGATTTCGTTTATGGAGTCCCACCCCGAGCATTTAGCGCGTTGGCTTCACCCACAAGGCAGTGGAGCGATAGAGGTTTGCAACTATCGGTGGCCGGTGACATTCAAAGCGGTTCCTACGCCCTTTTTTGAAAAATTCCAGTTCGTTGATAGGTTGGTGACTGCAGTTTTTTTGCCTGTGCACCATACAATAACCTTAGATAGGACAAGCTGAAGTGACATTTGGATCGTCGAGTCACATCCGCGCATCGTGATGTTATCATTGGATTTTTGTGTCGCTTTTTATAGACACGTTCAAGTTCACGTTTGCATCACCTTATCTAGAAAAATAGACGTCAGGAGTGGAGTTCGCAAGGCTCGGTGCATCGACCTCTTCCATTCTTGGTGCATATGAACGATATAGTAGACGATATTGGAAGCAACTTGATATTATTTGCCGATGATTTTAAAATATGGAATCGTGTGGGTCTGTTAATGACTGTACGGCATTACAACGGGATCTGTGCACCTTATTTCATTGGCCCCAGTTAAATGAGTTACCATTTAACCCTGCGAAATGTAAAATGCTGCAGCTTGAAAAATCTCTGCACCACACGTTTCAGCTCGGCACGCAAGGTCTCGTATGGACTACCGCGGAAAAAGTTCTCGGTATCTGGGTTTCGTTTAGCCTTAAGTCTGAACATCATTGCCGGATGATGTACAATAAAGCTTGCCGTATCTAGAGTCTCCTCAAAAGAATATTCAGGATTTTTACGCCCGAAACCTTACCCCGGGTAATCAACACGTATATAGTCCTGTTTTGAAATATTCCATCCAAGCCTGGGCACCATGGCTGAGGAAGGACATCGAACTACTCGACAGGATTTATCATCGTGCTACAAAGTTGGGCTCCCGGTACAGTAATTTGCCATTCAAAGAGCGAATGTTAAAACTGAACCTAGACGATTTTACCCAACGACGGATAGTTAGTGACCTCATGTTGACATTCAAAATCCTGCATACTAACAACCATCCCCTTAAACAGTTGCTAAAGCCCAATGACCTCACTAGAACACGAACACATTCAAAGGCTTTAAGCATTCCACATTCTCGATTGGATATACGTCGTAATTTTTTCTCCGTAAGAATTTGTTTCACTTGGAACTATTTGCCTGAAGAAATCACACGCTCAGAATCTGTTGAGGTTTTCGCTTCCAAACTCGATGTGTTTATGACGAACCATGCGGTATGTGACTGTCCCTATGGATTTTTGAGATATTTTATATATTTTTTATATATTCCATATATCTTGTCATCCTATGGTTATTGTTAAGCTTACTGCTTTTTTTTCGATAGAACTTTTTGAGTTCCTGAGTTCCAAGAACGCTTGCCAGGCGAAAGCCCACCACAACCTGAGACACCACCGTTGAACCTTTCGCTAAGCTCGGAGAACCGAGCTCTTGATCGCGTAAAGCATGTTTGTTTTGGATTCGAAAATTAAACGCTATGAAAATACGTTAGTATCTTTCTAAACATTTGCTTGTCAGAAAGAGCATTAGCCATTTCAAAACACATTCCGGAACCACGTGAACCTTATATTTTATAGGGAAACCAGCCAGTAATAAAGCAGATGGATGTGTTAAATTATCGATATATATATATATATATATATGATGCAATAATATATTCATGAACACGTCAAACGATATTTCACGTAATGTATTTCGTCACTGTCGGACAACCGAGCCCAACATGTTGAGGGCTTGCAGCCTACCGGTTGGCCCAAAATTGATTGACGAACTAGAGCGAAGTGGTTAACAATGGCAGATAGGTTAAAAGGCAGCTTTGTCAATCTTAGATAGGTGTGTGTGTGATCAAGCCATTTCGCGAAAAATATTAACTGCTTTAAACTCTAAATGCGATCAACATCAACGAAAGTTTGCGTAGACAAAATCGAATCGATATGAATCATCAGCTGATCAAATGAGAGTATTTTATTTCCTGGAATTCATTTTAGTGAACTCCTGTTACAAAACTGAATTCCCGAAAGAAGTCTCGTTTTGCCTTGTGACATCAGAAACGTGATATGTTCCTTTGGATTACGTCGATTGCTGTGGACTTTGTTTCCTGTCATCCGTAGAATACATTTTTTGTGTGAATGTTCATTCATTGGTGAGTTGAATGCGCAAACTGAACTGCATATCAAACTTGCAAAATCAATGAACGAATTCTGGTTGGTTGAGAGGAAACATTTTCACATATTAAAGCAGTCTGATTTATATTTTGACGAAAATCGCATGTATCAAACTACTGGCATGATGACATATGCAACCATTGCTTGGACGCTGCTTCTGTGTAGCACATTGTTGACGGTGCACGGTGAGTCTAATCACTCATGTCATTCGCACCCGTTATCGCAACATTTTCGATTGATAATGTTGGTTTGTAATGCTACATTATTCATTTCGAATTCAATGCAGTACCGAATGCAACTTTATTTGTTTTCCTCATTTCAGCCGGATCCGTTGCATTGAGTGAAAATACAAGAATACCAAATTGGCTGTAAGAACGCTGTTTATTGACGACTCATTCCTAGACAACAATTTTTATTTTGTACTGATGCGGAGAGAATACAAGCCGCGAATCATGGTGAGTATCCGTTATAAAATTTTGACGATATCGATCTTTCGTTTTTACGGTTACAGGATTTGTAGTCTCATTGCGACAGAGCTGCCGCCGCGTGGGCATTGTTTTTTGAAGGAGGCTGAATTGAAACGAGAGGATGGATAGTGGACTTCTAAATATACATATTCTGAACTCCTATGAACATCCATCTAACGTTTCGCGTAAAATGAAGTTTGTGATAAATCATTATTTTCTAAATAAACGCATTTTAAAATTATTGTTCGAATTTTTTTTATTTTCGGGGCTGCAACGTGTTGATGTTCGCTCACGAAACGTATTTATGTTTACAAATGATGATAGCGTCTAAATCCTCGGGTTGGTTTTCTAGAAAAACTGTTAGAACGGTTTACTTATAAGCTGATTGCGCCAATGTCTCTCAGGTTTCTCTGGAGAATATATTTTGTAAACATTCAGATAATGTAATAATAAGATAAACGAATACAAAAACCCCGAGCGAAGAAATTCCAGTGAATATCAATCCGTGATCATAAACTCAGTTATTGCTGAACACGTTTTTGGAACCGGTCATACCGTTGATCTTGGAAACGTGGAAGTGAGGAAGCCATACATGGAACTACCTCACGATGTGATGTTTGTATTAAGAAAGGCTGGTAATCAAAGCAAATGGGGTTATTATCTCCACAATCTGGCGTCCGGTTCTGTGGGGTATATACACTAACAATCCGTGATCATTCGTGTGCGCAATCAAAAATTACACAGTCGAGCTGATCGGTCAGCGGATGTTAATTACAGATGGGCACATTGAAAATAATTAAGAAATAACACAACCTGCCCGTCTATCTTAACATGAACAGTTCCCACCATGACCTGTCCAGTTGTTAGCTAGCTAAATATTAGTCAGGTGAATACAAATTGAACTTGACCATTGTACTGACTGGCACATTTGTTTTGATTTAAATTCTGCCAGAAGCGAAGTACGCACCAATTGATTGACAACAAACTCACTTTTTATGTATATGACCCACGATCGGTCGAAAACATTCTCCCATATTTTGCTGCCGTTTCGTATCGTTCACCATTTCCTCACACTGCTGAGTAAGAGAAGACAATCGAAAACAAGTTAATCCTTAAGGTAACCTAGTCTAATATAGAAAAACAGAATAGCTACTGGCCTAGCGCTCAATATCTCTATCTATGCCAGATAACGTGAGATCTCGCTTCATTTTATCCGATAAATGTATTTGTATTGGATCATATAACAATCGGAAAAGTGGATTTTGACAGATATATGAGATGGTCCTTAATATTGCAGAGAGATTCATTTTGCTTAGAAAGCCTCAATAATGAACCATTTCGATATGTTAGTCCAGCGCGCCATCTTAAGTCTACTCTGTGTCTTTTTACTATTCAGAAATGAGATGGCTGATCATATATGTCACGTAATTTGCAACACTCGACCAAATATATGCCAGTGTACACAACTTTTGGTTCCAAGGTTGTCACGGCCGGGGTGGTTTTGGGGATAAGCTCCCAATTCCAAAAATGCTCCAATGGCCTGCGTCTCATATAGCCTCTGACAACCAAGTCCAGCTCCTGGCCTGCACGCGTGGTCCTGTGTGACCCGGCGGAACTGCTTCTACTGACAGGAGAAAGGGCGAAGGCGGCTGACTGGCGCCTCAAAACCAGCATGCTTCGGGCAGGTGGAGCTCGTTAGTCCATGAAGGCGGCCCACCTAGGGGAAGGAAAACCCTTATCTCAAACCTCCACTGCCTTGTGGCTACATCCATTCATGGAAAAGGCTTCAGGAGTCAACCTCGAGGAAAAATCCGGAGCCGGAGTCCCGTTAGGCAGTCCGAAGTTTATTCAACTTCGTCCTGCCAGCTCCTGCGACGGCATCGTTGTCCAAACGTATCAGCCTAGCTGTTCCTTTGGTTCCAATGGTGCCGTGGAGAGGGAGCACTTGCTGCATGGGCAACAGCTAGTTCTCCATATTGAACTGCCCTGGCGTACATCACAACGCACCAATGGAGAGGACACTCCATTCCGCTTCTACGGAAAATAACACGGGAAGCAGCAGATACCGGTTAAAAGCTATGGCTCGACTGGCGTAGAGCTAAGCGCCTGGGGCTGCTTTCGACGGTGGGAGAGACTTCCAGGTCTCATTGGACGGCTACCGCCCGCCTCAAGCTGGGCAGCCCCCAGTCAATAAGGTGCCGTCTCGCCACGGTCTGCTATCCTCATTGGGTGCATGGGGATTAGGAATCAACCGACAAGCAGACTGTATTTTTCCGCACCAGCGAATCGAAATACCAAACAACAAATGTCAGTTCTGAAACTTGGAACCTGGAACGTCCGGTCCATGCTTCCAGGATTTCATGACGACGTCTCGAATATCAGAGGCGTTAGAAAGTCCGCCGTGATTAACAACGAGCTAAAGAGGCTGAATGTCGACGTGGCTGCCCTACAAGAGACGCGCTTACCAGACACTGGTAAGCTAACAGAAAGTGATTACACATTCTTTTGGAAAGGAAGAGGTTCCGATGAGCCTCGACTGCATGGAGTTGGGTTTGCCGTGCGAAACGACATATTAAAAGCAACAGAACCGAGCAGCAGCGGGAGCGAACGGATTTTGACTCTAAATCTGAGGTGCATTACTGGTACAATTACGTTGGTAAACGTTTATGCACCGACGCTCTCTGCGACGCCTGCTGAAAACCTCACAGCCGTCCTGAAAAACGAACCACAGAAAAACTGTTTAGTGGTATTGGGTGATTTCAATGCCAGAGTTGGTGCAGATTACGAGTCTTGGCAAAACTGTCTCGGAAGGTTCGGCGTAGGTAAAACCAATGAAAATGGGCAACGCCTTTTAGAATTGTGCACACAGTTCAATCTTTGTGTCAGTAACACCTTCTTTCAAACAAAACCACAGCATAAAGTCTCTTGGAAGCATCCTCGCTCTAAGCATTGGCATCAGCTTGATCTTATTCTTGTTAAGCGTACTAATATAGGAAGCGTGCTCCTCACTAGATCATATCAAAGCGCAGACTGCGACACTGATCATTCACTGGTCTGTGCAAAACTGAAGCTCCCCCACACGAGATTTCACCGCACCAAATTGTCTGCTAAGCCTAGGATAGACGTCACTCGCATGTGCGAACCTAATCTAACTGCGAGATTCGCAAAAGCCTTCACGGACGAGTTCAACAAGACAACCCCACTTGAATCTGCTTCAGAAAACTGGGAATTGATAAAAAGCTGCATATGCCGAGTCGCACTTTCCACTTTCGGTCCGAAGAAAGCTCGAACGAGCGACTGGTTCGAAGCAAACGCTTCTGAGATGACTGCTGTGCTGGATGAGAAACGCTCAGCATTCTTGAGGTTCAAAGGTATGCCAACAGATGAAAACTTACGTCTTCTAAGAGCAGCTAGAAATAAGGTTCAACAGACTGCAAGGCGTTGTGCAAACGACTATTGGACTGAAGTTAGCCTCAATATCCAAAAAGCTGCGGATACCGGCAATTTTCACGGTATGTATGATGGGATCAAGAGAGCCATTGGCCCAAACAAACTTAAAACGGCTCCCATTAAGTCTTTATCTGGTAAGCCGATTGTCGACAAAACTCAACAGATGGAAAGATGGGTAGAGCACTTCTCCTCCCTCTACTCTAGGGACAGTACGGTTCTACCGCATGCACTTGAAAATGTCGAACGGTTGCCGACCACTGAATATCTGGATACCCCTCCTACTCTTGATGAGCTCATTAAGGCAATCGACTGCTTAGCGAATGGGGAGGCCCCTGGTGACGACGGAATCCCACCTGAGCTCATTAAATGCGGTAGAGCAGCATTATTACAGCCTCTTCACCATTTGCTTCTTCAGTGCTGGCAGGAGGGGGGTGTCCCACAAGAGATGCGAGACACAAAGATCATCACGCGATTTAAGAATAAGGGTGACAGAGGCGACTGCAACAATTACAGAGGAATCTCCCTTCTGAATGTTGTAGGCAAATTGTTTGCTAAAGTCTTACAGATCCGGCTGCAAGTTTTAGCTGATAGAATTTACTCCGAATCTCAATGTGGCTCCCGCAAGGGAAGATCAACCGTTGACATGATCTTCTCCCTGAGACAACTTCAAGAAAAGTGTCGGGAACAGCGTATGCCATTAAACGCTGTTTTTATTGATTTAACTAAGGCATTCGACTACGTCAGCAGGGAGGGTCTCTTCAAAATGCTCGATCTGATAGGCTGCCCCCCAAGGCTGCTGAGACTCGATATTTCGTTCCACTCAGGCATGAAAGGCTCAGTCCATTTTAACGGTTGCAGTTCAGAAGCATTTGAAATTCGTCGAGGCGTCAAACAAGGGTGTGTTCTTGCTCCCACGCTGTTCGGCATTTTTTTGCTCTGCTTCTGAAGCACGCTTTTAAGACGAGAACAGAAGGCATTTACATACGCACGAGAAGTGATGGCAAGCTTTTCAACCTGAACAGGTTGAGAGCACAAACCAAAGTACGGGATGTGATAATCCGTGACCTGTTGTTTGCCGACGATGCAGCCTTTATTGCTCACTCCCAAGAGAACCTACAGTCGCTAATGGACTGTTTTTCGTCGGCATGCAAAGACTTTGGTATAACAATCAGCATGAGCAAGACCAAAGTCCTTTGTCAAGGGACTGTATCGCCGCCAATCATCACTGTTGGAAACTGTCAGCTCGAACCAGTACATCATTTCACATATCTTGGTTCAACCATTGCGGACAACCTTTCGCTAGACACGGAGATTGATAAGCGGATTGGCAGAGCAGCTGTCATTTTGTCCCGATTGAACTCTCGTGTTTGGGGTAACCGCAAGCTGACTGTAAAGACAAAGATGATGGTATACAGCGCGTGCGTACTAAATGCTTTACTATACGGCAGTGAAACCTGGACCACCAACGCAAGACACGAACGGAAGCTGAATGCTTTCCATCTACGAAGCATCCGTCGTATCTTGAACATATCGTGGATGGACAGAGTGAATAACGCTGAAGTGCTTTCGAAAGCTGGTCTACAGAGCATGTTTACCCTATTACGTCAGCGCCGCCTGCGGTGGCTTGGTCATGTCTATAGAATGGAAAATGGTCGAAAACCGAAAGATCTACTCTACGGTGAGTTGCAATTAGGAAGTCGACCATTGGGCAGACCGCACTTGCGGTACAAAGATGTTTGCAAAAGAGATATGGAAGCTCTTGACATTGACCCCGCAAGCTGGGAAGAACTTGCTCTTGACCGCTCACTTTGGAGGCATTGTGTAAAGCATCGACTGCAAGCCGGGGAGGAGCAAATACAGCTCCTGGCTGCTGAACGCAGATCACGCCGCCGGCGTGCAACTGATGCAATACAACAGAGTTCTGACTATCGTTGCAAGCGCTGTGGGAGAGATTGTTCCTCCCAATCGGACTGTTTAGTCATTCAAAAATTTGCAAAACATGAAATTCATGCGATGTGATGTACATCCATGGTCGACATCGACCGACGAAGGCCAACAGACAAATAACTTTTACAACTCAATAATGATGGGAAGCCTGAGTGATATTGATGTGACGTAGCAATAACGCGGATACATTCACACAGGTTCAACGTGGGCAAATCTCAATTGCAAGAGAGTCTAACGCACCTATTCTGAAGTCATGTCAGCTGCAGTTTTGCGGACAACTGTGAAATTCATTAAAACGCTCAATAATTACAAGAATCGTACCAGCGGAAACCAGACGTATTACACCAATCGATATAGGTGGCCATTGTTCGTATCCGGCATACACTTATATTATATTGATTTCCAAACAAATTGAATGTTTGCTACGCGTTCTTTTCAATTTCTCAATATAATCTAGCGTAGATAACATGTGGTGGTCAACAATGATTGATATATATTAGGCGTCGCTGTCGTAGTAGGGTGAAAATCCTCGGTAGACCAGCTTTTGAGAGCTCTTCAGCATTAGTCACTTTGTTCATCCATGATATGTTCAAGCTACGACGGATGCTTCGTAAATAAAAAATATTAATTTTGCGTCTTGCGTGGATGGTCCATGTTTCACTGCCGTACAGTAAAGCATTTAGTACACACGCGCAGTATCCAATCCTCTTTGTCTTTGCAGTCAACTTACGGATGCGCAAAACACGAGAGTTTAACGGGACAAAATGCCAACTGCTTTGTCAAATCGCTTAGCACTCTTCGTGTCTAGCAAAAGGCTGTCCTCAACGGATGAACCAAGATATGTGAAATTATGTACTAGTTCAAGCTAACAGTTTTCAACAGTGACAATCGAAGGCGATAAAAATCCCTGGACCAAAGGCTTTCGTCTTGCGCATGCTGATTGTCAGAACAAATCTTTGCATGCGGACGAAAACAGTCCTTTAGCGAGAGAGTGTACACTCAAGATTGAGCAATAAACGCAATAAACACCAGGTTACGGATTACCAAATCCCGTGCTTGGTTTGTGCTCTTAACCGTTTCAGGTTGAAACGCTTGCCATCACTTCGCGTGCGTAGGAAAACGTCTTTTGTTTTCGTCCGAAATGCATGCTTCAGAAGCAGAGATAATAAATTCTCGCACAGAGTGGGAGCAACAACACACCCTTGTTTGACGCGAAATTCAAAGGCTTCTGAAATAAACGCGTTAAAATAAACTGACTTTTGAATCGCGAGGATGCTGACCGTTGCTCATCGAACGCAACCGTTTGGACAACGATGCCGTAGCAGGAGTTAACAGGACGAAGTTGAATACAACTTCGGACCGCCAAACTGGCTTCCGAATACGAAGTTTTCCTTGAGGTTGAATCCTGAAGCCTTTTTCATGTGTGGCTGTAGCCAGAATACAGTGGAGGTTTAAGATGAGATGTTTCCTTCCCCTAAAACAGACTTACAAGATTCACTTACCAAAATAACGCTCGTTTTCAGGAGCCAGTCGTCCGCGTTCGCCATTTTTCTTGTCCGTAGAAACAGTTTCGCCTGGTCACACACGGTCATGCGTGCAGGCCAGCAGCTGAACATTTTGTCAGAAGCAATATGAGGCGCGGGCCATTAGAGCATTTTTGGAAGTGAGAGCTAATCCTCAAAACCGACAAGGCCGTGAGAACCTTGAAACCCGTTATTGTATAATCATCACGAAACCCCATATATTAAGTGTTTCGCGATTGTCATCGTCGTGGTTTTTAGCGCTTCCTGCTGTTGTCACATAGGGTGGTGTTTTGCTTTCGTTTCTGAAGCGTTTCATTAGCACTCATTTCGACTGCACTTCAGAGTTCCACAATATTATTCTATATGTTTATTAATATTTCTCAGCTCCGGCGTAGGCAGTGCTCTCGTATTAAGGTGTAAACGCTCCATAGACCAGCTTTAGATAGCAACTTTAAATTTGTTAATTGCCTAACCACGGTATTTTCGTGACACGAAGAGCATACATCTCTGGTTCTTGTATCGCACGGATGGTTCAGGAAATTACCGCAGCAGCATCCGTGAAAATTTTGCAAACAATTTGTCGAATTTGTTTCGAGGAGATTCTCGTTGGTAATAGTTGTTGTTGCCTATTTTACTCAAATACTAAACTCTCATAGTGGTCTTGGTGTTACTTACATCTTGTGTGACTTTAATATCGTAACAAACATCCCGAACTTTTATGTTGAATAAAACTATGTTGGCCCATTTTACTAAGAACGTTTAGTGGAAGCAGACATTTCGGGCCGGCATTTCTGCACTTTTAAAACTTTGAATCCTCCTTAGAACCATAAGGATGTAAACATGCAAGTAGGATTCGTCAAAATTTCATAAGAGTAACCTATGGTGTTTCACATTTGATTGCTTTATTTACCACCAATCATGAATTTAGAGTTGGCCGAAAGACCGGAGAAATTTGAACGGAACTTCCAACAGCCTTATCATATTCCCATTCTAAATGCACCACAATGTTGTCAAGGGCAGCTCATGAGTATCGCAACATGCGATCTGTGAATGAGAAGATACTCAATTCGGCTGCGAATCGCAAATCACGCCGTCAGCTAGCAACATCCATGGATTGCCCGGGCACTGCATAGTACAGTAAGCATTGCGGGAGATCTTGTTCCTTCCGATGCGGACTGTTTAGTCATTCGAAAATGTGTGGAGCTTGAGATACAAGATAACATGCGATGAAGTACATAGTCGGCTTCGACCAAAGGAAGCCAACGATAACATTAATTGCATCTAAATTTAGGTATATGTATCATTAGGTCCAAATGACTGCGTAACGCAAATTAGTTGGAGGCAAAGGCCTGCTCAAATCCCCTGCAGTGACACTACACACTGGCTTTCTGCCTGATCTCAGTCATCTGGCTGCTACATCAGATTATTATCCAAAAAACAGTGAGATAGTGAATTATTAGTTAAAATATTTATGAATGGACCCATCTGTTATTCGGAGTGAAACAGAAAAAAAATAAGAACTCGCCAAATGTCCTTGGTTAATAGTATGGATGCAAGCGTAACAACATTTGTCATTTCCATTAATTAAGCAGTTTTATTACCTCTAATTTGTGGAACGGTAATCCAAAGTTCTGTTCTATCAAACTGATCGACAGCCTCTCCTTATCATATCTTTATTTTTTATTAAGCCATTGTTTCAAGGATCACCGGAGCCTAGTTAACAGTTTCAAACTATCTCCTCGAAGCAACGTCAGAAGACTGATGTGTTTTGTATTGGTGTTGGCAATATGATTATAAGGTAGACTGCACCTTTGTACTAATTAGATCCGCCGCTTCTGGGGTTCACCATAAAATACTATTTGAAAGAACAATTCGCCGATTTTTATTCGATCGCTGGAATTCTGAGGATGTAAATCGGCGGATCATATATGGGCACATTGCTCAATAACTGAACTGTTCTGGACGTACGCGTATTTTAATTCGGTACACTACTGTACAAGAGTAGTAGAGGTTCCATATTGTACCTTACTACATCGAATATTCATGCATCCATTTGTTGAGTAGGTTTCCAATGTTTTGAGTATTGCTGAATCACGTCTCCAGTCGATAACCGTAAACAATAGCGAAGAGGTTGTTTTGTTTAGGTGCATTGGAAACACGCATGATTGAAAGTGGTAGTTTATATTGTGTTGAACGCTTACCTTAAGTCGATCAACCAATGTCAGGCGTTCAAATTCCTAATTAAACTCTGGAAACTAACTTTCAATAGTTTCATGTATTTGTGTAGCTAGATTCACAGCCATCTCCATATGAAACCAAACAACCAAAAACCCACTGCGGTGTTTAAGGGTAGTTGATGCGCACATTTTCGAAATTGATCTTTTGCAGTAATTTGAAAGGTTGGCTTGCCATCTCTTATCCAATATGTGGCCTATTTATCCGTGGGTATGCTAACTCAAGATATGGCACACTGTCTTCGATATTTATTTCGGTTAGATAGTTTTCATTTTTTCACTTCTCACTGAAACCAAATTTATTGTCTCCACATGATAATGGCACTTACGAACCGCTTGAAGTGGATATTTGCATAGGAGTTGATCACTTGTAAACAGGTCTAATGGAATGACAATCGCGAAACTCGTTATTTGATACAGTTATTATGTTGGAGGAATATTTTTATAGTTCAATTCAATTCAATTCAATTTTAATGGTCTAAAAAGCATATAGCTTTACAAAAACCACAGAAATAAATGGAAATTTACAAATAACATATCTCAGTAAAAACGGGATTTGTTTGCTTACTGAACAGTTCGGGAATCAGGTAAAAATCCAAATGATAGAAACTGTTTAACTAAGGGAAATGGCACATGTGTGTCCATGGGGTCGAGATGATTTGATGTGTGAGTTCAAAGTTATTAGGTTGTGGAATACATAGTCTCAATGTTCGGATGGGTCGACAGGAATTCGTCTAAGCTGGATTTGAATATATCCAAGTTGGGTGCATGTGCAACATTCGAGGGTAGGGAGTTCCAAGTGAAACATACACGTACAGAATAAAAATATCTTCGACAGTTCAGTCGCGAGTCGGGAATTAGTACTGTGTACTCATTACTCCGGCTGGTTCTTGGTGGTTGTCGTGTGAATAGTGTATTGAGGGGATGGCTGGGGGTATGCAATATGGTAAACATCAGGATCAGATCACCTCTGAGACGTCGGTAAGGAGAGACGAAGAGGTCGAGGTTCGCAATACGATTTTCGTATTGTTTGTGATTTAAGCTGCACACGAGCTTCGTGGTCCGATGATAGATTCGCTGCAAGAGATTGATGTCTTTCTTCAACCAGGGTGACCAAGCCTGAACCGCAAGAAAAATGGTGGGCCTCAAGTAGATATTAATTATTCGATGAACAGTCGGCTTCGTGAAACTCCCAAACACGCGTTTCAGCAGAAACAGTACTTTTGACGTCTTTTCGTAGACCGCCTTAACGTTGTGTGACGGTTCCAACGTGCTGCTCACCCACACTCCCGAAACCTTCTCCTTGTCAGTTATTTCAAGAGTGTGGGAACCAAGGGTGTAAGAGAACTCGAAGGGTTTTCCAACTACCAATACCTTGCATTTTCTCACATTGAAAGGAAGTTCATTTCTAACCGACCATTCCTGTAAGACATTGAGGTCCACCTGAAGTCTTACAGGAATGGTCGGTTAGAAATGAACTTCCTTTCAATGTGAGAAAATACAAGGTATTGGCAGTTGGAAAACCCTTTGAGTTCTCTTACACCCTTGGTTCCCACACTCATGAAATAATTGACAAGGAGAAGGAGTGATTTCATGAATTTTGTTATATGTTTGTAATATATTTCAGTTACAAGTTGAACTCCATTTCCTGAAGATCACAACTCAGAGTGACATAATCATAAACACAACTTTGAGAGGAATATGCTTGTTTTGATATTGAGCATCATTTTGAAAACTAGGCTCATATTTTCATTGTCTGAAAAGCTGACCTTATATTACATAACGATGAGACCACCCGTTAGGTTAGATAATGTTGTTGAAAATCCCGAATCGGATCAAAATCATTTAAATTATTTTCATCAAACACATTAGAGAACTAGTTTTTTATTTTATTTTGAATGACAGTTTTGGTTAAAATAATAATGAAAAATATCGTTCCCCATCTTCATATCAGAATTATACTTTTTTTCCATAGAACGGTATCAAATACAGAATTCTATTTAAATAATCCCCAATTAAAATGTAAAAATATCTATTCGAGACAATTTTCATGCTATTCAATTAGTTTTTCCTTAACTTTCGCCACACCTACACGTTCCATTTGCTTCATATTCGCATTGAAAGACTGCTTCTATATCATATTCACGATCCTTTATAAGAAATGATGCCCACGGCCATGTGTAACAAGTGTCAACCTAAATTTTACGCTGTAATGAAAAACCGCAAATTATTCTTTTGTTTGGGGAGTTCGTGCGAGTCACAAGCTCTAAGCAGTCAAACCCGTGGTCTGAAAGAGTTGTAAGTTACAATTCATCTTTTCGGCAAATTTCGTGCAAGTCTAGCAACAATCTTCCTTGAGAGATTACTAAGATGGTCGTGCTCAAAAATGAGATGTTTTCTCATCCTGGCAATCCCGTTGGCGATGATTGTTTTTGGCCTTCTTCGGTCGATGCCGATCAGCGATGCACATCACAATCGCATGATTTGTTTGATGTTCCACTGATGTTCGAAAGGCGATTGCAACGATGGGCGAAACTCGGTCGATGAGCGTCAGTTGCATGGCTGCGGCGTGATCTGCGTTCAGCAGACAAGAGCAGTATATGCTCCTCTCAGCTAACAGACGACGCTTTTCACATTACCTCTAACGTGAGCGGCCAACCATGCTCGATATGGTCACACAACGTCATGATATTTCTGCAACGCGTATACCACTGCGCTAAATAACTAGCGAACGGACTATACAACAGACCATACACTACCTGGCACACTGGTTCGATTGGAACTAATACATAAATTAGCAGGGTCTTGGGGTGCATTTTATAAACAGGAAGACCATGCTTGAATAGCTTACTCTATGGTTTGCCGGATATAGAGGTTAATTTTCCGTGGGTGTACTTGCATTGTGAAACTAACGAAGATCCTTCGAAATAGTGCTGAGCTTTGGTAGGACGTTTTGAATTGCACAGAATACTGCTGGTAAGACTTCAAGTTACTGCTAATCAACACACCCAGGTGTTGCTCTTCCGTAATCCTTGAAAGTTGCTCAAATCCCTGAGAGTATGGGAATTCAAAGTATTTACGGACGTTCAACATTTTACAATTATTGATGTTGAATGGTAGGTAGTTTCGTGAGGGCCACGTATCAATTGGTTCGAAACCTCATTTCAGAATTTGTCAATCTTCTATGGTGTGTACGCTAGTCCATACTTTGATGTCATCTGCAAATAAAATGATTTCACTGCTCACTTTTTCCGATATATCGTTCGCTCACACGAGGAAGATTATTGGCCACAAGACAGAGCCCTAATGTAAGTCACTTGCATCTCCTACTGGGCTGGATAGTGCCCTACCAATTCCAATACTGATAACTCTACTAGTCAAGTTAACCTTATTTTGTTTCAAGTGTTTGTTAAGTTCGCCAGTTGCAAATCGTTCGAGAAGTTAAGTGACAGGTCTGTAGTTAGACACATTCGATCGGTTACCACCTTTGCATTTCGAAGTGGTTAATTCTCTTTTCTAGACAGTAACAACCTTGCAACAACTCACTGACAGGTTGAACATATCAGAGGGCGGTGAAAATAGAGCATGTGCACATTGTTTCTTGTGAACAGGTAGGAAGTCGACCATTGGGCAGACCGCACTTGCGGTAAAAAGACGGTTGCAAAAGAGATATGAAAGCTCTTGGCTTTGACCAGGCGAGTTGGGAAGAACGTGTTCCTGACCGCTAACATTGGAGGCATTTTGAAAAGCGTCGTCTGCAATCTAAGATGAGGAGATACAGATCTTGGCTGAGAAACACAGAATACGCCGCTGGCGTGCAAGCGCTGTGGAAGAGATCGCTCCTCCCGAATCGAGATGTTTAGCTATTTAAAAAGCTGAGAATATGGAAATTTATATGAATGTGATCCATCCATGGTCGACATCGACCGAAGGAGGCCAACAACCCGGCGAATTTTGAGCATTTATCACGAGTAGCCTTACAAGGAAACTTTATGATTTACAGCAATTTCGTGTATTGTGTTCATTTTTGAACTGAACACATGTATGACATAACATAAGCGTTCGTTAGGGTAGAACACTTTATAGTAAAATTGAGAGAGCGGCGGATAGTAGTTCCTGTCGTAGTAAGTAAAGCGGAAATGTCTAGTTTTATCCTGACCTTCGTATTTACGATCTGAAAGAGAAGCTCCGAAGTTCGTTTAATCTTATCCATCAGATTGATTTGATAGCCTTCCTTATTCTTCTGGACAAGTTAAATGAATTTTGTTCCTCAACAAACGGTAGGATTCCCAGGATTCAGGTGTTGCATGCAGTAAGTGTTTTCTCCACACAAAGTTTCTTGCCGTTATCCACTTCAGTATTTGACTCCAAGTCAATGAGTTGAGTTATTATTTTAGTTTTTTTAAAACAAATTTAGATTGAAGTTGTATTTTTTAGTAGATTTTCTGAAGTATCGATAACCAGCATTGTTGGTCACCAGTGTTAATCGGTGCCCAGTCAGTGACTATTTGAAATGCAATTGAGAATGCAAACGAATCAATTTTTCTTATCAATTTCTGAGAATCACCAGATGCCTCCGCTTCAGATATAAAGTCGAAAACAAAGACTGCATGATCACTCTTTCTAAGTGTTGTTTTATAGCCCATATCCTTGCTGACATTTTCCACGCTCGTCAGAACAAGATCGAGTATGGACGGTGTGCTTGTGCCTCTGAAATGAGTGCTGCTTGATGTCACGTCAAATAAAAGAATTTCGTTGAACATTTCGTGGAAAACATGACTGAAAGAATTCAGTGTAATCTAACTTTTTAGTGAATTCGAGCAATCAGAGTCACCAATGATCAGGACATTGTTTTGATATCTTGGAACAAACAGTGCAGTTTTCTAAACTCAATTAGCACTTCATGCATTGTCTGATGACGGTTGTTGGTAAATCACACCAAGAACAGAGTTTTCACCTGTTGCTAAGTCAAGTGAACAGCACAATGTGTCTTCCAGTATCAAATGGTTCTGAGTGATTTATCTGAACCTGAGGTGTCGATCATAGTAAATAGCAAAACCTCCTTCTTCACGGCCCACACGATAACGATGAAAAAGAATCATTTTTGGAGTGGAAATTTCCTCCTCAGCTAATTGCTTAATAAATTTGGTTTCCGTTAAGGCTGTCATGAGCGGTATATATTCTACACGAAACTCGATTAGCTCGGGTAATTTATTTATCAAGCATTGTGCGTTTGTTTCCAAACATATGATGTTTGATCTGCATAAATTTGTTGGATGATACGTATGTTTTGCACCTGTCAAAGATGATAGGGCCCGTGGTAATGGGTATGTTACATCACCTACTCCAATAGAGTCGTTCGATATCCGTTTTTTGTATCAGGATTATCGGTATCGCTGTGTTCGGTAACATCTATGATATTGTCTATTTTCAGGTGTTTACTGATACATTTCATCTTTGTTGAATCTATGTATCGATACTGGTTCCGATTGTTAAGCACGTTGTCCACAATAATGGTGATCAAATGTGTAGGTTTAATGTGTCGTGGACCATAACATTCGTAATTCGGTGACTTCGGGTTTCGGGAAGTATCGATTACAGCTGCATTGTTGATCTGAATAGCATTTTTTAAAAATCTTTACTGCTGAAGTTCGTGGTTGGATATACGCTTTGCATCTGAACCAGTGTCACTTCTGAGACATTTAAGAAAATAAGGTTGCAATCATTTCTTCTTGTTTCCCTTCCCATTCGGTAGCAGTTTTAGCTGCTCTGTCTAGGTCACATCAACAAATACACGATATGTAATTTGCATGCCGCCCCTTAGAAATTATGTCGATATAAGTATATCTTCTAAATCCTTCTTATTTTGAACTATTAACTGGAGCAACTGCGGCTTTTCTTGGTTTAGCGCTTTGGGCGGATGACTGAATCGAATCAACGAAACCGGAGTGATCGCTTTTAGATTCATCGGAGTGTACAGTTTGAACCATTCAGACATGTTTTGCTGGAGTCTATTCGAGAGTAATGCATCAGTCGACTCTGGCCGTTGGTGCAAAAAACAATAAACGGAATTCCATTCGAGGCAACTTTGGTTAAGTGGACATTCGTCGTGACCGATTTCGGCTTCAAGGCGTTTTTCACACTCACCTGGGTGCGTGATGCAACAATTTAACAATTTCAGGAGCATGGTTTGGAGGTGGTAAAGTTAAGCGTATCCCTTTTTTACTTTAAATATTTGTTCATTAGTTCAATCTGCTCTTCCAGCAGCGACAATCTACTCTCGATTGAATTAGACACTTTTCCAACAGAAGAATGTATACACTTTCCATTTATATTTGAATTTCTACAGGCATTTTATAAATAACAAACAGATAGATAAATAAATTTAAACTTGAATGCCACTCATGCATAGGGTTCGTACAACGAACAACGATGTTCAAACACAGAATCACATAGTGATTCATGGTCAAGCACTCAAGGCGCTTACGGATGACCATAGTGATGTGTTGCTCACATCCTCCGAAATGACACTCACGATGCTTGTTTCTGGCTGTTAGCCGTCATCAGGGGAAGACAGTAAGATTAGGTCCAGTGAGCCTTGAACAAGTATAATTTTGTTTACCCCTTATCCTTTAATTCCGAATCGGGATTGACAATCTTTCCCGCAGCATTTACGGCGATAGGCAGTAGTCAGTTGCATGCCGGCGGCATGATCTTCATGCAGCTACCAAACTATGTATTAGATCTTCGCCAGCCTGGAGATGATGCTTTATACAGTGCATTCACATTGATTTGTCAAGTATAAGTAATTAATAATAATAATCAATTGCCAGAGAAATTTCATATTACTGTTGCCAACGTTTTTGAAACGCATGTTCGGTCCGCTCATAGTTTGACTGCTGATTTCAAATCACCATGTAGTTGATATTTAGGAATACGACAATTCTCCATTCCGTACACATGACTCAGGCGGCGCTTTCGTATTTGGGCGACCAAGCTGTGTGCACCGGCTTTAAAAGCATTTCAGCATTCCTTGATTAATACATCCAGGCAGATGTTTCGTATATTGAAAGCATTCACCATTCGTTCGTGCCTCACCTAGATAGTAGAGGTCTCACTGCCGTAAATTAAAGCATGCACTGTATACCATCATTTTTGTCTTCACAGTCAAATTGCGATTGCCAGTGACATGAGAGTTTACACATTATTAGTTGGTAGCTGCTCTGCCAATCAATGCTAGCGAAAGGTTATCCGCAATTTTTAAATCAACACATGTGAACTAATGTACTGGTTGAAGCTATTAGATTTCAACAGTAATGATGGGAGGTGAAAAATCTCCTTGAACAAGGACATCGATATTGCTCATGGTGATTGTCAGCTAAACCTATTTACAGATTTACTAAAAACAGTCGATTAGCGACCGGAGCTGCTCTTGGAAGTAGACGCATGTACTGCAATAGTACATCCGATGCCGTGCGTTTTGTTTTGATGTGGTTTAGGTTGAAAAGCGTGCCTTCATATAGCGTGCCTAGTCATGTTTTTCATCATGAAAGCTTGCTTTAGCGCCAGAGAAATGACTATAACGAGAAGCGTAGGAGCTAGAACGCAACGTTGTGTAACGAATTAAATTGGACTAAAAAGAGTGGTAACAAATGATAAGTTTGAGCAGTGTTGGAACGCAGCCTATATGGTCATTTTGAAAGACCCTCCCTGCTAACGTAGTCGAATGTCTTCGTAACATCAATAGAAACAGCTTAACGCGAGATACGCTGATCGCGAGACTCTTCGTTAAATTGTTTCAGGTAGAAAATTGTATCTACGGTTGGTCTTTCCACATACAATCTACATTGAGATTAGGAGTAAAGTCAGTCTGTTAAAACTTGAAGCTCCATCTGTAGGACACACTCCTCGTGCAAGCACTAAAAAAATAATCGACGAATTGGTTGTATTGAGCTGTTCTACTGTATTCGATTAGCTCCGGTTGAATTCCTCCAAAATGTAGGGGTTGCGAGCCAAGTTGTGCGAAGTCGATTTCGTGATCTCCAACGATCTCCAATCAAACAGCCAAATATTGATGTCTTTATGAGGTAACACTGCACATGGATCGGCATGAAATCATAGCATACTGTAGAACATTCGTCGGTGTATGTAAAATTGGAGCATTCTCTTTAATCACGAGAGAAGACAAATACAGAGAGTTCAAAATAAAATTAAACAACTAAAAGTGTATTTTCAGGATTAATTCAAATGAAGCAGGCAATGCAAAAACGAATACCGATAAAAGGCCAAATGTGTACGCACGATATGGAAAGATATAACACAAGAGCAATTAATGACAGTTTATCAATTTTACAGTCTTGAACAAATCATTTATCTGCGAAGATAATTAAGATGCCAGCCCTCTTGGTCGACTGCTCGTGCCCTAAGTAAACTGACTTCTACATGCAATACAATGACGAACAATAATACCATTGTATCCCATCTCTTTCGAAAGAAATTCTGGTCAATTAATTTGTATAAACATACGATCGAATCCAATTGTCGATCAAAAATTTAAGCTCCGATTTTGTACTTGTAATGCGCACATATTCACCGAAAATCGATCTCTATACCACATTGTATTGCACACGAATGTTGTTGCCAAATTATCCATGGGGCCACTGTTGACCTGATACATACACGGGGTGTTCATTGTTTTGGTGTACATTCCGATGTACCGCGCACAGTTTGCTCTGCGCCGCGATTTCAGGTCCCGCACCTTCAATAAACTTGGTACAAACGTAACCGGAATCCAATTATTGTTAAACCGAAGCTTTGCCCACTTCAAGTAATGACCTTTTCGACGATTTCAGTGCCTTAAGTTAGCTAGGAAAGTCTACAGTGAGCGACAATTGACGCTGTTGGATGGCGAACAGTCAAAGAGCCAAACGATTTATATCTCATTGCTAGGATACTGCAGACAGTTTTTGATTGCTTTCGGTTCAGAAAGTGAAGAAAGTGGAGAGAGTCTTCGCATTCATTCTTATCCTTTTATTACAGTTTCGTGAAATTAACGAGCTTGCGTTCAGAGAGCTTTTGAACCATACCATAAGATGTTAATTGGTTTCAGTTTGTTGCAGTTGTTGTGCAGTAGTCGATAGTGATCAACTTATTACTGGCTTCTACGTTAACCACTTATGCTCAGTAGTTTAAGAATATTATGAAATGTTTCAGACATGAGCCAGATTTACGAAACCGCAGTTGACGAGCAATCTTGCCCGTGACTCAGTGGCCCGTCTTGAAGGAATGGGATAAAGTCGAACACTTCATTCGGGTATTTTCCTTCGTACACACACATGTCGACCGTTTCCATTCTGTTTGCACTCATCAGGTAGGGACAGTAGGATCAAACTGCAAATCACGTGCCCATACACACGCATATGGGGTTAAATCCATCGTCATGAACAAAGATCCACATTTGCACGCATATCCATCACACACCAAGAACGCTATCGTGTTGTTTGGTAAAAAAGTTGCTCACTCGACCCAATGTTGGATAAGATTAGCACAAAGACCAAACATTTCGGTGGATTTCCCCAAACGCCTTCGAACATTTCGCTAGGGCCACTTTCACTGGTGGCATCGGTGCTTTATGAACTTACTCCAATTTATTTGCACAAATGACGTGCTTTCAGAGAGTTTGCATTTCAGTCACTCGAGGAGCAATAATTGTTTTCCGTTTGTTGCAGTTCATGGAGTAGTCGATAGTGATCAACTAATTGCTAGTTCTTTCCTCAACCACTTGTGTTCAGTTGGTCAAGACAATACATTTCAATGAAATGTTTGTCGTTTTGTGTCGGTACATGTGTTTTGGCGTAGGGTTTTAGATGATTCCATCTTGATTCCATCAAACATACCATGAAAGTTATCATTATTCGCTGCGTCTCGAATACCGCGGCTGATGTCCGTGCAATAGTCATTTGTGCAACGCGTGCAAATCGATTGACTCATTCTCAGATGCACATTGATGTAGCTAATTTTAATCTTTATTTGTTCATCTAAAATTGCTGTGATATTTTCGGTCGGGACAGCAGTCTTAAATGCATCCAACCGCTTATCATTTATACGTAGAAAAAGCTAGTCTGGGTGGGCACTTTTTATTTAATTCGAAGATTACGGCGATTGATTCTTTGTGCGGTGGTTTTGATGAGGTCAGCTGCGACAGATGTCTCAAATTTCTTGGCAAGACGAATTTGCACGTTCGTGCAAATCAATCAATCAATTTGAATTATATCTTGGTGAAGCTTCATTTTTACATACATCGATGCATGGTCGATGTCTTCAAAATAATTTGTTTGTTAACGTTACGATACCGAGCGGCAGGTGACCTGCAAAAGTAATTTCGTCCACGTCTCAACACTTCAACATTCTTTAAATAAACAATGTTTACTCTCAAGGCTAAATCACGAATAGGAAATTGATAAAAACTTGCTTCTCGCAGCTGCCTTTAGGGAAACATTTTGGTATATGTGACTTTGGTAAACAGATTACTGTAGAACTGTTCTATGTAAACACCGAGGTAATCCTTTCCCTTTGATTCTGTAAGCGTTAACAATGATGCTTTTCAACCCTTTGTCAACGGGAATTCGATTTACGTTTTTTTATGAAATTTGTTGTGTTATTCTGCTTAATTATGGCATAAATAAAACATATGATTCATTTTTATGTTTTTTGTATATATTTTCCAGGATATTTTGAGGTGGTAACTGGAGTTACCGTCAGTATTTTGGAAGGCAATTTTACCTCCATCTTCATACCACACAATGAAATTATTTCTTTTAATATTATTAATATTTTGAAAAAAACTTGTAGGTATAACTCATTGCAGATATGTTTTGTGCATTTTGCACATTTGTTCCATAATGATAAAATCATGTGATCATATATTGAAATAATAAGACATGAACATAACAAAATATTTATTTGCTTTATAATATACAGTATGATAACATATATTTATCCTTTGTAACACAAACGGTTATAGGTTTACTCTGAGTGGTAGATTCGGAAACAATTTTTTTACTTCAGTGCAACAGAGATGCACCCCGCATTGGGAGCATTTACTCAAGGGGCGGGCTTGAATTCCGTTTTTTGAACAAACTTCACAGCGATACTTGTTGGTAGTATATTCTGGCCAATGAATTCCTACATTACCCGCACGAACGGAGTCTGGAGTGGAATAGTATGACTTTCGCCGTTTCGCTGGACCTGGCCGTGTTCTTTGAGCATAAGTTAGCAAACCACGAGTTACTTCTCTGCAGTAATCAAATTGGGTCATCGGATTATCATCGTTACATTCTGTATACAAAATGTATGAATTGACTATTGCCGTGTCTAATAAGCCGAAGAACAGCCGGTGTCACCATTTCTTACTTTTACGATCCACTCCATACAGCCGACGCAGCAGAACATGCTTATCCACACCAGCTATGTGCTTGTTGTAGTCACTCACTACGCTTGGGCATGCGACTGTGGTAACTACAGTAACCGTCAGTAGACAAAGGGTTAAGGGCGTTTTATGGTTGCTGTTCAATTGATATTAACCTTTTGCAAGCTTTACAATTTTCGTTCCACTTTCGTTGCTGTACTAGTGTTTTATCTTATGGAAAGCAGAAGAGGTTATGGACCCGATATATAAGATATAAGATTGACGGACAATTTGATAGACTTAAGTTTATACCTCTTAATCTACTTTCTGTGGCAAACAGTTCAAACATGTGAACATTGCATGAGAATGATCCTAATTCTCTTTGTAATCAAATCCGATCGATTGAAGATTGTTTGATGCTGCAAGAGGATTTAGATGATCGGTATCACTGGTATCAACTAAATCGAAGTCCTTTCAACATACGTTTATGGAAAATGAGACAAATTTGCAGGCAATTCAAGCATATATACAATCTTGATCAATATAATTAATTACATCCATCCAAAGATATAATACATGCTCCCAGTTTGTGCAGTGTGGATGTGGATTTAAATTCTGAGCAAAATTGACCACCGAGCGACGAAGATAGTTTTTGATTGGGCATAAGTGGTGTTTTCTGACGACTGCGTTCTAGCGACGGCTTTGCATTGTTAACCCCTTCAACTTGGCTCACTGAACTACGCTTGTGTTCCGAATCTTTTACTTTCTGGAGTGACAATTTATGCAGTCCATTCACTTTCAAAGTAAAAAGAAAAATGGAATAGATATAATGGCCTACTGTTGTTCGCTGTCTGTTAATGTTCTTGTCTCCGTTATACTATTGTTTTTCGCTCTTAGTATCAACGTCTTTATATATGTCGAACCTTATGATATTTTTGAACAGGCCGATGTCACTGGCCGGGCGACGAAGGTAAATCAACATACACGTGATGCTGACAGACTTTTGAATCGCATGTTAGCGGAAGATGCAGTAAATAGAACTGTACAATAGAACTGTACTGTGGTAATCGTACTATGGACAATCAATAACTGTTTTTTAATGTAATTTATTTAATATGACATCAATTGTTAATCGCGCAGTATTTGAATATACTTCGTAATCAGTTGCCTAATTTGATTGTTACTTCTGGGTTTAGTACAGTTTGGGGATTATTCGATTATTCAAATGCTACATTTGGCGTCGCGAACAGCAATTCTTCATGGCAAATTCAAGTTTGGAACCTCTCTGGACATAAATGCAAATGTGCGAGAAATTGAAGATTATTTTAAAGTTACGAAAATTGGTGGTTGACACGGTCAAAAGCTGAAAAAGATAAAAAGTCTGTTCATTTTTTCAACTCAGTAGGAAAATCTGCATATACGTTATTCAAAAATTTGGCATATCCGGATTCTTTTAGTTCACTTTCATACGAAACGCTGAAGGTTATTTTATTGCAACGCGTGAAACCTGTACACTTCGACGAAACTGAACGGGCAAAATTTCATTCAGTGGTGCGACAGCCCAATCAAGGAATTCACGATTTTATTCTACAGTTGTTAATTCAGGCAGCAAAATGCGACTTTGGTTTTGTTAGAAATGCAATTAAAGGATCGCTTCATTGCTGGAATAAATGACAGTGTTTTACAGAATGAGCTCTTGAAATTGCTGAAACCCTCGTTCAAAGATGTTCGAGCTCATCGTGAACAGTATCCAGTTGCGCGTGAAAAAGCGAGGAATGCTTTACCAGGGCAACAGTTCAAATATCAATCGAATTATCATCGCGTTGCTGATAGCAATTCTAATTCAATCGAAATTGGGAAGTGTGCGTCATGCGGCAGACTGCACTCACCCCATACTTGCCTATTCCAAATGCGGAAAAACTGGTCATATCCAATCCGTTTGCCGAACTCCTGAACATATTGGACTGATTCAAGAAACGCTCAGGTTAGCGATGTTAATGATGCATTTAAAACATTATCTTTGGCAGTGACATCTTGCAATTCTAGACACATTCGTAAAACCATTTCTTGTGTTTCTAGTGGCGTATCCATAGATTTTATTCTAAATAAGGGAAGCCTCAAATCGCTTATTAATCAGAGAGTTCTGAAACAGTTTGCTTCTAATGCGAAAGTCCAACCTACTAGCCTCACAATTGAAGACATTACTGGGCATTCTATTCCTGTCGTTGGATCGTGTATGATCGCCATCATAGATGAAAAATATAGTGCTGCCTGTAGATTCATTGTTATTAAAACTGGCCCATCTATTCTCGGTCTGAATGCAATGCATGCTCTTGGAATTAGTCTTTCTTTTCACAACGTCTGAAGATACTTTAGAGTTAAAGAAGCTCATAATACAATGTTTGCAAGCAACTGGTGGAATGCGATTTCCTCCAATTTTCTTCTCGAAGTTGAAGGAAAACCTGTGGTTCTCAAACGCCGCCTTATTCCATATGGACTCCGAAAACATGTAGATAAAGCTGTGGAAGATCTATGTTCTAAAGGTATCATTCAAAAGGTTGTGTCCTCTGCTTTGGGCACTCCTATTGTCACACCGCTGAAGTATGATGGAAAGACCCCAAGGATTTGCGGCGATTATCGTCTCACATTGAATACTAGATTGTTGAAGCAAACGTGCACGACAGTTGAACCCGGAGATATTTTGAATAAATTGACGGGATCCAAATTCTTCTCGAAGATTGATCTAAAAGATGCTTACATACAAATACCGTTGGCCGATCAGTCTGCAATGTTAACTAACATCAATACACCATTTGGTTTATTTCGATACAAATGTCAGACACATATCCACGGCGACGTTTTAAACCTGACGTTTAAGTTTTATTCTTTTTGAATTCCGTTCAGTTTTGTATTCAGCTCATTAAATTGATCGACATTAACATCAAATGATTCATTGAAACAAACGAAGAAACAAAATAGACATTCAATCATGATTTTGATATCGAAATTTAGTACAAAATTTTTGAATTTATTTACAACAAGGAAATAAATGGCTACAATTTTGTATTCTTTAATTCCAATGGGTTATACTTTGAAAAGAATTAATAAGCTTTCAGTTTCGTGTGTAAAATCATCCCCATCAGCACTACCATCCGTAAGTCTAATACTGACAATTAGAGCATCATCTTACTGTTATCTTTCTTCTCCTTTCCTACCACCACCAACTTCTCCACTCCCTCTTTATCATCATCCCTCTCAACTCCATAATCACCACCATCAAAAATATAACGCTCAACTGTTAAAGGCGTGGATGTCGTAATAAACTTCCACCATTGATTGTACCCGCATAGCTCTTCGTCTGAACTCGTGATCCATCGTGACCCAATAAATCTGCGAATACTGTTGTTGGCCTCCTTCGGTCGTTGTCAACCATGGATTTACATCACAATCGCATGAATTTTTATGTTGTACAGCTTTTGGAATGACTAAACAGTCCGATTCGGGAGGAACAATCTCTCCCGGAGCTAGCTAACGGGTAATATCAATTGAACAGCCAGCATAAGACACATTTAACACACGCCAATATTGACGCTAACAGAATCAAAGAGAAAGTATTGTCTTGGTTACATTAACCTTTTTTACCAGAGTCACATATAATCAAATGTATCCCAAAAGGCAGCCGCGAGATGCAAGTGAATATCAATGTATATCAACGCATATCAATAAAGTCTAGGCAGTAAACAGTATTAATTTAAAGAATGTTGAAGTATTAAGACGCGGACGAATATATACGGAGAAGGTGAAAATTATATTTCCAGGTCAACTTCCGCTCCGTAACGTGTTAGGGCGTTACCACACAAATTCTTTTGAAGACATCCTCCTTCAAAATATTGATATCGGTGTAAGTAAAACTGAAGCTTCACCAAGATATAATTCAGCGTGTCAAATTTATTGGCAAACCATGGAATGATTTCAGTCGTACGTGCAAACTTCGTCTTGCTAAGCAATTTGAGAAATCTGTCGCAGCCCACCTCAGCAAACCACCGCAAAAAGAATCAACCTCTGTAAACTTCGAATTAAATAAAAAGTGCCCATCCGGATTATCTATTTTCACGTATAAATGATAAGCGTTTGGATGCATTTAACGCTGGACGAAAATATCCCAGCATTTTTAGATGAACAAATGAAGATTAAAATTTGCGACTCCAATGTGCAGCTAAGAATGGGTCAAGCGGTTTGCAACGCGTCGCGCAAATGACTATTGCTCGGACATCAATCGCGGTATTCAAGACGCTGCGAATAATGATAACATTCATGGTATGTGTGATGAAATCAAGATGGAATCATCTAAAATCTAACGCCAAAACACATGAACCGATAAAAAACAAATTAAATTTCATTGAAATATATTGTCCTGACCGACTGAACACAAGTGGTTAATGAATGAGCTAGCAATTAGTTGATCACTATCGACTACTCCATGAACTGCAACAAACGGAAAACAATTCACAGCTCCTCGTATGGCCTAAATGCTAACTCTCTGAAGGCAAGACATTTGTGCAATCAAATTTGAGTAAATTCTCGAAACACCGATGCCATCAATGAAAGTTGCGCTAGTGAAATTATCGAAAGCGTTTGGGGTAAACCACCGAAATGCTTTTGCGTTTGTGCTAATCTTATCTAACAGTTGCTCGCGTAAGGAACTTATTTTCTATTGTTCCATTGTTTCAAGGCATGAACTTTTTTCTAGATGATGAGTGCAAACAGCACGGTACCGTTCGTCGGGTATGATGGATATGCGTGCAAATGTGGGTTTAACCCCATATTCGTATGTATGGGCACGTGATTGGCAGTTTGATCCTACTATCCCTACCTGATGAGTGGAAACAGCATGGAACCGGTCGAGATGTGTTTGTACGAAGGAAAAGCATTCAAATAGCCAAATGAAGTGTTCAACTTTATCCCATTCGTTCAGCGTGGGCCACTGAGTCACGGGCAAGATTGCTCGTCAACTGGAGTTCTGTAAATCTGGCTCTTATCTGAAAAATTTCATATGGTCGAGAGTTGCTGTTGGAGAACGATAGATCACTCCAATAAAGCAGTGGTCTCCTGAATTAAGTGTCATAGAGCACCAAGCGTGTCAGTTTAATCAAGGGCCTGGTCGTTTATAACTCTACAGTGAAACGATTGCTTGAAGTAGAGTGCTCCTCCTCCGCTATCACTTAAAGGGTCACTCCGGAAGAGAAACATGCTGGGCAAAGAGAGTTCATTTTCAAACATTGAGGTATGGAACCACGTTTCTGTTATTGCAACTATGTCTGGCGCAGGATGGTCGTGCCAACCTTATGTAACAGGGACATAAACAAAAATCTGTTTACCATTCATACACTATTTAAAGCGCTTGTGGATCATAATCATAATGTTTCAAGTAAAGGAGTGGAAGCAGAACAAAATGGTCGTGAGGTGTGTGCGTGCGAAAAAACAGAATGAGAGCAAAGAGAACACGTCGTAAAATGAACGATCGATCGATATATACTAATCTTATAGCCGGAATTCTTAGCTCGGTGGTTATGTGATAACATACACTTCCGAATAGCTATGATATAAACCAGACAAAATGTGCGAAATGTGGCCATTGGTTTGTTTTCTTGTTCTGAATGAGATATTCGTGTTAACTGTGAGTAGAGATTTGTTCAGAAAGCTGCCAGACTGAGGTAAGTATCATTGTGAAATGACAATACTTGGCAAAGAAAGGCGGCCTTCGAACTTAGAGGGTGATATGCGCTGAATTGCTCGTTGCGTATTAAAATCTACTTTACTATTAAGAAAATGTCGAGGTAGATGGATAGCAATATCTGCCTCATCCAGTCGTTGCAGCTACATCGCATACCGGCTTCATGCGCCACAGCTTCTCATATGACTAAACAGTTCGCTGAAAGAAGCACAATCTCTCCTGCAGTGCCCACATCGATATGCAGTTGCACGCCTCCAGGGTGATTGACTTCAGCAGACTATATCAGTGTCAGTGGTGCCTCAGATTGGAGGATGACACTATACATAGTATTGTTCGTTACAAAAGTTCACAATATCTAATATTGTTATGCTATTACGAAATGAATGGTTGAATTTTGCTATTACGAATTGAATGATTGAATTTTGAATTTGAATCCATAATATGAAAATATTCGATGTATTATCATTACAATAATCTTCAATTATATATATATATATATATATACTAGATATAGATATATATATATATTTCAAATTATCCTTTTTTCTCCCGCACAGATGATATTCAATTCTCCTTTTCCACAATCATTCGTCTTCCTAGCATCGATGTTGTTCTGCACCGCAATCGATCTCTACGAGACACCTCCCATGGGTTGGTCAAGCTTCAACTTTGTCAGTGATCCAAACGCCTGCATTCAACAACCGAAAAGATGTGTCAAGGAATCTTTACTAGAGCATATAAGTAACGCCTTAAATTTTAGAAACTTCAGCGCGCTCGAGTATCGCCTCGTTGACCTCGATCTTCACTGGTTATCGAGATCACGTGATTCTTCATCAAGCGGCAAGATGAAGGTGGATCGAGTTCGGTTTCAGCGAGTGAGTTCTGAATCTCAAATTGTTCATTGTTGGTTGCTACTGATAACACAAACCAATGTTTGCGACACACATTGGGCATATGGTGAATGGCCGCAATCCAAATAAGGCTATTGGGTAGGCCAGGAGAGATAAAAGTTCTCTGGTCATTGACCATATTAGTTGGGCACTACTAGCTGTGAATACTTTACGTATGAGGCATAGATCAAAGCATCATTTGTAATTTGGAAAACAGGGCTAATGATACCGACCGCGTCGATCAACCTGGAACTGATTTTCGGGTATGAAAGAGAGAGAGAGAGTTTGACTTCCAATTTCAAAATGAAGACATCGCGATTTATTTTATCCCATGACACCGGAAGATTTCATTTAGTCGTTGTTTTGAGCGCTGATTCAGACACGGGATTTTAGAAAGGGCAAAGTGAAAGTCTTCTTGTCAGTTCGTGAATCGATATTGGTGTCTAGTGAGAGGTTATCTGCAATAGTTGAACGAGGATTTGTGAAATGATGTACTATAACGTTGCAAGCCGCTGGTTTTTACCAATGCGAAAACTTACCCTGATCTAGGACATTGTTTTTGTTCATGCTGACGAAAAGCAGTTCACTAGTGACTGAGCAGCCCGTGGGAGTGAGTAATCATTGATTCAACGTCAACAAACAGCATATTTTCAATCATAAAGCAAACATATTTTGTATTGTAAATGTGCTTATTTTATTACCATTTACACCTACTTTCTTGAAAAACTGAGGAATGCCCCTGCCGATATTAATTTTTAGGCTTACTCTAGGCCCTGTTAAAAAATCTCCTCACAGGTCAAATTAATAATATAAAGATTATTATTCACATGAAGGGGGCAGCTATTCATCCCAATGGTGAGTGAAGCTCAAAACAAATAAACTGATAATTAAATATATAAATAAATAAATATTTAATATAAATTTTATTAAAACACCCTTTAACATAACCCAACACATATTCGAAAATTTATTAGTACTAGCTAAGCAAAAGTAGTATGATTCAGAAAAAACATTTTATTTTAGGGATTGAAATGGTTAGGGGATCGGCTTCATATAAAGGGTATAGCGCCCATGGTCAAAATTACTACGTCTGATAGCTTCGTTGAAAATGATGTGGTCACATTATCCGAATGGGGCATTCGAGCTGTCACAGTTGATGCATGGTCACTAATTTCGCCCAATGAAAAGGATTACTTGTCGAAGTTCAGCGACTTGTTTCATCAGCATGATGATCCAGCCTATATCGCCTGTTCCGGCGGTTTCATGACCATTGATTACGAAACTTATCCGGACCGTGTAAATTGGACAAGAATACTTTCAGCATGCAATTCCTGGCGTCTAATTGAAGACCACCCTGATATTTGGTCCGGAATCACACGTCAAATTGATATGATGCGAATGTACGACTCGTTGTTCTATTCCCTTGTGGGGCCTGGACGTTTCAACGACTTGGGTCTGCTCCGAGTTGGAGATCGCCGATTGACGTGGGAACAACAGCGAAGTCAAATGGCTTTGTGGTGTTTGTTTGCCTCGCCATTGTTCTTCTCGGTAGATATTGCACGGGCGGATGACGCAACCCTGGAACTACTGAAAAACACACGTCTAATCAAAATCAACCAAGACAAGGGGGTGAGAATGCCAATGTTCGTGGGCATGTCGGATGGGGTTCAAGTAAGCATGAAACGAAGTTGAATTCTAATGGTAAAAATAAATTTTGCAATGCGAATTATAATGATTGTTTCGCCCTAGTTAACAGTGTTTCAATAACAATGGCCACTGACTCAATTATCACAATATTATCGTCATCTAAATGAAGTCCACTCAAGTAGAGTGTAATAATGTGAAGTGCATTAGAGATGAACGTAAGCACGAGCTTTCGAATGATATGCAGGACTCTACCCACCAACACAACCCAAGAGCAAGTAGCGCCGGAAAGCTGGACGAAAACAATTGCGAACTAGTTATAGTTCGGGTTTCAGTAGGGTTGCATTCGAACGGTTTGAGCGACAACATGTTCGGAAGTATGAGAAGATGGTCAACGTCAGCTGCAATCGAATTATATGCAATTAGTCGATGTTGATGAAACCAGTCATGCGTTGCGAGGGCTTAACTTGTACCGGTTGGCACGAAATCGACTGACAAAACAGATCAAAGTGACAACTGGGACAAACATGTTGAGATCACCTTTATGATTGTTTGTTTGCCTTTATAAGATCAGCGTGTGCTTCGTTATTTTTCTTCTGCGTAATAAACGCCTTTGATCACTCTTGTGTTGTGGGATTCGTGGATGTACGCAATAAGCGTTTCACCGGTTTGACCTTGGGGATGAATCCAGACACAATTAATTTTGTATTATCAACTTTAAAATCGTGATCATAATTATGATCATCATCGATATTTCCACTGTATTCTCCAGCGTGAATAGTTCTGCATTACTAACAAAATAATATTCGATTTTAATATATTGTGATCCTCACATCCACACCTATTACATATCACTACCGGTTTCCGGCTGTTTTTCGTCCACAGGTTTAGACAGTAAGATCAGGTTCAGTGGGCTTCTAAACAGTGGTAAAGTGATTAAAAATATTCCTTTTCATTATGCTCTTCTTCAACATCTTAGATATCATTAGTATCATCATCATTATCAACATCACCATCAATATCATCATCGTCATCCTCATCAGGTCTATCCATTATTATGCCTCTTTTTGAGTTGTTCATAGTTGTCGTCCTTTTAGTGAAGACAGTCATGCTCGCCTGGACAACAAATTACCTATGCATAGATCTATCTCGTTACTAGTTGAACGTATCTATTTATTACACAAGATACTAGAACATTATTTTATGCAATCGTGTAGAACAGTTTTTGTGTAATGATTCGCTTCTCAAAGCGTGGTAGTCAGCTGATCTTGCTCTTTGTTACCGTTCTAACGATCAGTTTTGGCCTGACGAAGCTACCGTGTCAGAAACGACACGTTCCCTAGATCTGCTCTAGTCGAACGTGTATAAAATTCTTTAAGACCTGGGCTCAAACAAATAGTAATTAGTTACTTCAATTTTAATTCATTAAATCTGCTGTCCGTCTATTTTTCATTGCTTGTCTCGAACTGGATGATTATCCACAACATTGATTTAAAAAAAACACATATCTATAACACAATACGATTAAAGTAAACAGTCCTGACTCTGAAGGAAATAAGCAATCACGCTATCAATGTGCCATATCGACCATTTCAGCACTGGTCACGTGAACTGTTTGACCTTCCGAACAGCTGGGCAATCGCAGTATTCAACAATGGTTCTCAAAACAAGCAGATCAAATTCACCTTGTGCAAAATGTTGATCCGGCGAAACGGGATGATGCCTCCTTTGTTCAAGGTCACTGATGTGATTAGGGGCAAGGAATTCCCGGATGAAATGGATTTGTTCGCCGAGATCGCAGTGTCGTTGGAACCACATCAGACAGTGATGTACCACATCAGACACATATCCACGTAGACGATTGAACCTGACGTTCAAGTTCAATTCTTATTTAATCCCGTTCAGTTTTGTATTAATTACATTAACTTCATCGACATTATTATCAAATGATTCATTTAAACAAACGAATCAACAAAATAGACATTTTAACCATGAATTTGGTATCGAAAATAGGTACAAAGTTTTGAATTCATTAACAACAACGAAATAAATAGCAAAAATCTTCTATGCATTCATTTCATTGGGTTTAACCTTTGAAAATCATTGGTTTCGTGTGTATAATCATCCCCATCAGCAGTAAAATCCGTACGTCTATGACTGCCAATTACAGCATCATCTTGCTGATATACACCTTCTCCTTTCCTACCAACACCACGTCCTAGACTTCCTCCATATAATCATCCATCACAACACCAGTATCATCACCTTCAAATATGAAACGCTCACCTTTCAACGGTGTGAATGTCGGAATAAGCTCCCGCTACCAAATGGTGCTTTGATTGCACCCTGGTCTGAACGCGTGATCCAGCGGAACCCATTGAATCTGCGTATACTGACCAAGGAGATCGATTGGGCGTTAATACATTTTGCTTCAGGTAGATGAAGCATGCAAGTTTACCAGCCTGGAGACCAGAGCGAAGCAAACTTTACTTTGCATACATTGTTACGGAGACGGCATCATTAAAATGTGTCAGCCTAGCATTTCGTTCGGTTTCCATGTTGCCGGAGTGAGGAAGCACCTGCAGCTACGTTAACTGCTAATTCTTTATAGTTGATTGTCCTGGCGTGTAGCGAAACAAGTGAAACGAAAATTTTTGTCAATCGTGAAAATTAACACGGGAATCAGCGTACAGCGGTTAAAATCTGACATGAAGCTCGAGACCAAAGCTGACCCCTGTCAAAATGGCATGGGAAAGTCACCTTTATAGTGCGCCGGTAATGCCACAGCCACTGAAATTTGAGGACATTTGTTTTCATCAATCAGGATCAGTAGTAGTTCTTCTTTAACTGTTTCAATGACTTAAACTCAAGGATTGTAATCATAAAATATCCAGAATCAAGATGTGATGTTGAAATAAGCAATCGCTCCTCATGTACCATTGTTGGCCAACTTCTGTCGATGTCGACCATGGATATACAACAAAATGGAATATAATTTCATGTTTTACAGCTTTTTAAATGACAAAACAGTCCGATTCGGGAGGAACAATTTCTCCCGCAGCGCTGCTAACGAGAGTCAGAACTCGGTTGTAGGGCGTCAGGTACACGCCGGCTGCGCGATCTGCGTTCAACAGCAAGTAGCTGTATCTGTTCTTCCCCAGCTTGCAGACGACGCTTTACACAATGCCTCCAAAAGTGAGCGGTCAAGAGCAACTTCTTCCCGGCTGGCGTGATCAATGCCAAGAGCCTTCATATCTCTTTTGCAAACGTCTTTGTACTGCAAGTCCGGTCTGCCCAATGGTCGACTTCCTATTTGCAACTCACTATAGATTAGATCTTTCGGAACATGTACCATTAGATGACAATGATAGAAATACATAGAATGTAATCAAAATTCAATTTAGGTCTTCGGTTTGTGTTGGCTTCTATGGGGTCAAAATAACCGGGCCGATAGTGTAGTGCTCTCTGATAAAAGCATCCAGTTTAGCAATAATAGAATTTCGTTAAGAAGTTTATAGACTGAAGTGTCTGGACACGAAAACCTGGTGCACCGGAATCTGTGCGCAGCAAATCGAAAAGAACATCGAAACAATGACCGCGGTGGGTAAGTATCAGGTCAACAATGGCCCCATGCATAATTTGGCAACCACATTCGTCTGCAATACAATGTGCTATACAGATCGATTTCCGGTGAATGTGTGCGCATTACAAGTGGCTAAAGAGGAGATACCATGGTATTGTAGTCCGTCGTTGTATTGCATGTAGAATTCAGTTTACTTAGGACATGAGCATTCGACCAACAGTGCACTCATCCTAAGTATCTTCGCAGAAAAATGATTTGTTCAAGTCTCCAAAATTGATAAACTGTCATAAATTGCTCTTGTGTTGTATTCTTCCATTTTTTTGCATAAACATGTCGCCTTGTATAGTTATTCGTTCTTTGCATTACCTGCTTCATTCAAATTAATCCTGTAAAATACACTTTTAGGAGTTTAATTTAATTTCGAAATCTCTGAACTTGTCTTTTCTCGTGACTAAAGAGAAGTTTCAATCGTGTTCTACAGTATGCTATGATTTCATGCCGGGCCATGTACAGTGTTACCTCATATAGACTTCAATATTTGGCTGTTCGATTTCATTTAGCGGATGGAATGCGAATCGAAGATCGTTGAAGGTCAAAACATTGACTTCGCAAAACTTGGCTCGCTACCCCGACAGCTCAATACAACCACTTCGTCGATTACCTTTTCAGTTCTCGCACGAAGAGTGTGTCACAGAAGAAATGCGATATACCGTGATCACTACTCCATTTGAGAATAGGGGTGAACGAGGCGAATCCAACCATTGAAGAGGAAATCATCTCGTGAATGCTGTTTGTTTGTTAAAGTCTTACTTATGCGGCTTCAAGTGTTATCAGACAGACTTAACTCCGAAGTTCAATGTAGATTGCCTAAGGAATGATCAACCGTAGACTGAATCTTCTGCCTGAAACAACTTAACAAAAGGTGTAACAAAAAGTAACAAACTTAACAAGAGATCAGCGTATCTTGCGATAAGCTGTTTCTATTGATTTAACGAATCCATACGACTACGTTAGCAGAGAGTGTCTTTTCAAAATGCTTGATCTTGTAGGCTGCGACCCAACAGTTCTCAAACTTCTTATTTCTTCCGAATCTTGTAAGTCCATTTTAATGCGTTTCACAAGTTGCGTTCTAGCTCCCACGCTTCTCGGTATATTCATTTATCTGGTGCTAAAACAAGCTTTCATGATTAGAAACATGACTACGCATGCTATATGACGGCATGCTTTTCATCCTAAACCACGTCAGAACAAAAGGCACGGCATAAAATGTGCCTTGCGGAGATGTGTTCATTTCCAAGAGCAACTACCGTCGCTAATCGACTGTTTTTCTTAAGCCGTAAAGAGTTTTGTCATGAGCAAAAGCGAAGTCCTTGTTCGAGGAGATGTTTCACCTCCTGTCAGTACTGTTGAAATCTATCAGCTTGAACCGGTACATTATTCCACATATGTTGGTTCAACCATTGCTAGCATTGATTGGTAGATCAGCTACCATCTAGTTACATGTGAACTCTCATGTCACTGACAATTGCAAGTTGACTGTGAAGACAAAGATGATGGTATACGGTGCATGTTTCAATTTACGGCAGTAAAATCTCTACTATCCACTTAAGCATAATAACGACGAATGCTTTCAATATACGAAACATCTGCCGTATCTTGAACTTATCCTGGATGGAGAAACCAACGAATACTGAAGTGCTTTCTAAAACGTTTCCACATAGCTTGGTCACCCAAGTACGAAAGCGCCGCCTGGGTCATGCGTAGGGATGGAAAATGGTCGAATTTCTAAAGATCGATAGTTTACCTTAACTTGCGTTACAAAAACGTTGGCAAAAGTGATATGAAATCTCTCGGGCAATTGACCTTTATTATTAATTACTTATACTTGCCAGCTCAGTTTGAACGCACTGTGTGAATCAGCATCTCCAAGCGAACAAAGATCAGATTCCACGTTTGGTTGCTGCACGCTGATCACGCCGCCGGCATGCAACTGACGCCGATCGACCGACTACTGCTCATCTTCGTGAGTGCTTCGGGGAAGATTGTCACTCCCGTATCGGAAACAGAGTATAAGTAGTAAACAAAATTATACTTGTTTCAAAGCTCACTGAACCTAATCTCACTGTCTCCACCTGATGACGGCTAACATCCAGAAACCGGTAGTGTGAGTGTCATTTCGGTGAATGTGAGCAACGCATCACTATAGTCATTCGTAAGCGCCTCGAGAGATTGACCACGAATCACTGTGATTCTGTTTTTGAACATCGTCGTTTGTTGTGCGAACCCTATGCATCAGTCGCCTTTAAGTTTTACTTTGTTTTTTACTCTGTTTTTTATGTATGCAATGTCTGTAGAAATTTAAATATTAATGGAAAGTGTATACATTCTTTGTTGAAAAATTGTCTAATAAAATAGAGAGTAGATTGTCGCAACGGGAAGAATAGATCGAACTAACGAAGAATTATGTAGAGTTATTAATTATGCCTAAATATTTAAACGCTCACATTTACAACCACGAAACCATGCTCCTAAAATGGTCGAAATGTTGCCATACGCACCCAAGAGAGGGTTAAAACTTCTTAACCCCGAAATCCTTTAAGGCAAATGTCCACTTGACCAAAGTTGTCTAGATTGGAATTCCGCTTAGTGTATTCTGCACAAACGGACGTAGTCGGCTGGTACATTACTCTCGAATAGACGCCAGCGAAACCTGGCTTAATGCCCGAAACTATGCACTTCGATTAATCTAAAAGCGATCCACATGGTTTCCATGATTCGCTTGAGTCGTACCTCAAAGCGCTAAACCAAGAATTGCTCCAGTTAGTTGTGCAAAATGAGAAGTATTTAGAAGATATACTTCTATCGATATAATTACTAAGTGAGGCCATGTGAAAAACATCTCGTGTATTTGTTGACGTGACCTAGTAAGAGCAGTTAAAAATGACACCAGATAGAAAGCAAAACAAAACAAATGATCGCAATAAGCGCACTCTTATTCTCTTAAATGTCGCAGAAGATGCCAGTGGTTCATACTCAAAGTATAAATCCAATGACGAAATACAACTCACTCACTCACTCACCCGTGCCGGGTGGCACATGAGGCGAAGACAACCCTACGCCAGTGGTTCCGGTCTGTCGCTGCTTCCGTTGCCGTCTGCACCGTGAATCATTGTGCATGTAGTTCGAGTTCCAACGTTCTACGCCACGTTTCCTTAGGCGTTTTTCGTCTACCTTGCAGAAGAGAGTGAATGGCTACCTTCGTATACGAACTGGGATCCATCCTGCAGACATGACCGAACCATCTCCACCGTCGTCTTTTGACTACGGTAGATACCACCTCCAGACCAGTTTTTCACGAGAGCACTTCATTCGGAAAGGTGTATGGCCAAAAATTCCGTAGAATCCTTCTCAAGCACTTAGTTTGAAACACGTTCTTTCTGCGCTCAATGGCAGCGGTCGTCTTCCAGCATTCCGATGCATACAGCAACAGGCTCAGAACGTTGCTCTGGCAATGTCTGATCTTCGTGTTAATGCTGAGAGCAGAGGATTTTCAAATAGAATTCAGCATGCAGAATGCTTGGTTCGCCTTCCCGATCCTTCTTCTGACCTCAACTTCACAGTCACCATTTACATTCAGTTTGCTGCCAAGGTAGACTATATCTGTAACCTCACTGAGCTGTTGACCGTCCACTAACACTGGTGGTTGCTCCGAAACATTCTTCCGCATTACCTCCGATTTGCCAGCGTTAATTTCTGAACACACCGTCTTGCCAATTGCCGATAGTCGATCGCTCTTGTTCAGGATGTCACTAAACTTGCATGCCAAGAGGGCAACATCATCCGCATAGTCCAGGTCTTCTAGCGGTCCCGCTGGGGTCCATGGAATGCCTGCTGACCTGCCATTGGTCACCTATCTCATTATCCAGTCTATTGTTAGGAAGAAGAGTATTGGTAAAAAGATACATCCTTGCCTCACTCTCGTACGAACCTCAAACTTCTCAGTGAGCATCTCATTGTGAGCGACTTGACATTAAAATTTCTCATAAAAGGCTTTAATGAGATTTACTATCTTTGATGGTATACCATAATGACGGAGGATTTTCCATAACACTGGATTGTGAACGCTATTGAAGGCCTTCTGGAAATCGATGTAGGCCACACATAGCTCTGCATTCCATTCATGTGTCTGCACAAGGATCTGCCAGAGGACAAAGATTAGGTCAATGCAAGATTTTCCTTTCCTGAACCCGGCTCGCTCTTGTCGTAAAATGGATTCAACTGCATTGGAGACACGTCGGAGAATGATGCGGCAGAATATTTTGCTCGTGACTGATAGAAGCGTAATACGTTGTCAGATCAAACATAAAATGTTTGTATACAAACGCAAAATGCTTGATAAATGTATTACCCGATCTAATCGAGCTTCGTGAAAAAATACTTACCGCTCCTGATATCCTTAACAGAAACCTGATTTAATGAGCAATCAGCTGAGGAGGAAATTTCCACTCCAAAAATGAATCTTTTTCATCGTGACGGTATGGACGGTGAAGAAGCAGGTTTTGCTATTTACTATGATCAACACCGCATGTTCATAGAAATCACTGAAAACGATTTGATACTGGAAGACACATTGTGGTGTTGACTTGAGTTAGCAACAGGTGAAAACTCTGTTCTTGGTGTGATTTACTTACGACTACCTCTTCCTCAGACCGTATTGTGTCCCACCGCTGTACATGGACCTCATAAAGCATCTGTATGAAGGTGCCTCCTGTAAGGTAATTCACAACGGAAGACTGACCGATCCATTTGCAGTTGAGACTGGCGTTCGCCAGGGATGCCTGTTGTCCCCAATGATTTTTCTGTTGGTAATAGACTGGATAATGAAACAGACAGTAAAAGGTGAGAAGAATGGTATCGATTGGAAGGAATCCGAGCATTTGGAGGATCTGGAATACGCTGATGATGTCTGCTTGATATCACGTGACCCCCAACGTCTTCAGAGAAAGACCGATAGACTAGCACACTTTTCTTCATATGCAGGACTACGCGTGAATACCGAAAAAACAGAAGTCCTCCGTGTGCTAACTGATGAGCACCCATCAATCACCATCAATGGTAAAGCAGTCAAAGACGTCACGCAATTCGTCTACCTCGGCAGCATTGTTTTAATAAGTGGTGGCACGGACGAGGACATATTCGCCAGAATCGGCAAAGCAAGATACGCGTTCATAGCTTTAAAACCCATTTGGGAGTCGAAGATTCTATCAAAACGAACGAAACTCCGTATATTCAGAAGCAACGTCAAATCCGTGCTACTCTATGGGTCGGAAACCTGGCGAGTGACAGCAAAGTCTTCTGGCCGCTTGCAATCATTCCACAATAATTGCCTTCGTCGAATTATTGGGGTAAAATGGCCAGAAAAGATAAGGAATCAAGACCTGTGGCAGATTGCTGTTGAGGACCCGATCGCCCAGCAGATCAGTAGAAGAAAGTGGAGATGGTTTGGGTACACCTTGCGGAAACCTTATGATGACATCACGCGTCCTCCTCTGGTATGGAACCCAATCGGGAAGAGACGGGTCGGACGCCCAAGGCTATCTTGGAAGCGCTCGTGTGAAGAGGAAATCCGCAAGTGTGGACTTAACTGGAACGACATCAAACTGGCTGCTATTGACAGACCAAAGTGGAGACAAGTTGCCGAGGCCCTATGTTCCTCCAGGAACTCAAGGGATTAAGTCAAGTTACTGCAACTGAAAACGTATGTATGTAGATTTAACTCCTCAACATTGAACTCAACATTAGTCCCGTGCTGCCATTTCAATTATTTACATATATAGCGTTACATTAATCGTCATCATCTTGTTCGAGTCTTCTATTGGCTCTGGCAAACGCAGTTACATTTATCCCAGCATTAATTGCGACATTCAAATTATCAGCAAATTGATGAATATACGCGGATGTCTAAACAGCTCAGCTGTCGTGAAGCCCACCAATCAATGCTCGGAAGAGTAAATCCACTGTGTGTAAGTGACCAACGATGAGTAAAAATTTGCACACCAGATCGAAATAATTGTTGAAAAATCCATCTGAGGTGTGATGAAACTATCATTGAGTGTTAATGGTTCACATTTAAAGGAGATCGATCGAATTTGTGTCCGCAGTATATTTAAATGATTGCGTGTTGTGTCTTTGATGCAGCTGATCTATACCTTATCGGGTTATCCGCACAACGCAGCTTATAGGGTTCGATAAACTCACACCTACTATATCGACCTGATGACAGCAAACAGTCACAAACATGTTGTGCAATGCTAAGCATGTGAGCAACACACGTTTCGAGCGCCTGACCGGTAATCACTCTGTCATTCTGTATGCGAAATTGTGGTTTGCTGTACGAAAACCCTATTGACCTTTCATTTGCGTACAAAGGCTTTACAGCCGACCTTTACTGGAACGGTCGACAAGGATTACAGTAAACGATGATTTAACATTCCGGTTAACATAGTGAGCCGGTTTGATATGTATGTTGTACAAAATCACATCCCTGGATACCGAGAAAGTACCGCAAAATCAAAGGATACACGTGTGCTGAAAACAGGTAGCCCAGAAGTAGACAGAAATGGGAATGACAGTGAGACTCCAGCGTGTTTCCGCATGCAGCTCACTACCGGCAGTAAATCGAATTTATCAGCACACAAGCACTTTGCGATTGCACATCCGCGCTTACTGATGAAGCCAAGCTATCCATCACACAACTGCGTTTGCACAATCGATTGTGGTGCTGTTCCGTTAACAGGGATTGCTACTGTAGTCTCTTTACCACAGCCGTTGCGATAAATGTTATGGTATGGTATGAGAGCAAAAGCCTGATCCAGGCAAAGTGCTGCAGTCAGAAACTGCACGTTGGCGATATTACTGTCAGGTTGTCCATGCCTAGAAGGATATGAGAAATAGAGAAACGTAGCTATAACGTGAAACACGATGAGATGGAACTTGATAGATAAGATGTAAAGGAAATGGAACAAACCACAAAATGGCTAACGTTCAAGGATGTGCAATCGTGCAACATTTCTGTGCTGTGCGGCTAACATCGTGCTAAATCGATTGGCCAATGTTAGTGAGATGCATGCTGAAACACGCTGGAGTCTCACTACCATTTCTATTTTCCCCTCATATCTGTCTAGGCCTGGGCAACCTGACAGTATCTTAGCCCACGTGCAGTCTCTGACTGTGCGGCACTTTGATTGGATCAGACTTGTGCTTTCATACCATAACGTTCAACGAGTTTCAAGAACATATAGACTGTCGTTCGATGCCAATGACAATTTGTATCATCATCATCATCATGAAGCAGGAAAAGCAGATAAGCAAGCGCGTGAAAAAAGAGAAAACAGGCAAAGGGAGTATGCACAGGCAAATGTGCAAAAAGCAGCTTGATTTTGTAGTTTCACTGCGTGCGATCTTGTGATTTTTTACAAAATAATACTGGATTAAAAATTATGACACATAATAAAATACAATGTCGCCACTAACTTCGGTTTGCAGCCATATCTCGTAAGGTTTCCAGCCTACTATTAGGTGGAGCTTTTGGACCCCACCCAGACAAACGAATACGCCCAACTGAGCCTAGCGCTACGGTGAGTTTCTTCATCCCAACGCGCCACTTCATTGACTTGCCATTCAATCGTTTCTCCCAGCTTCTGCCAGGCTCTGCGAATAAGGCGCAGTATGGTAAACGGTGAGGAGGCATTCTTAAAACATATCACAACCATCGCAAGCGAGCAAGCATCAGCATTTCTCCTAGTTCGTGGCCTCTTGGTCTTAACACCAACTTTCAGACATCTATATTAGTAACGCGATGCTGCCGCCGAATGCGAGCAACAGACAACGGGTGTCACAAACTCCCCAAACGTGAAAAAAAACAGTCAATCAACCAGAGAAACAGTACGACTCCCTGGTCATCGTTATCCATCGAAACTTACCGGGGACCACAACAAGTAGCGTACCGCGAAGCCATGAATCAACCCGCCAAACGTGGTCTCCAGCCCGGTGTTGAACAAATCCGCGAGAAGTAGAAAAATATCTGACGGGCACGTGACCGATGGCCACTGAAGGGGATGCTTCCCTTGAGGTGGTCGCTCACCGACAGGAGTAGAAGTAAACCTAGGGGTGTCCAGAGTCGGGTTTTGTTCGGGATCTTCACTAACACTCAGGTAGTAACTTGGTTCGGCAGCGGGTGTATGCTCGGTATCGGAGTCGAATGAATCATGGTCTGTTCAAAAAGCAAAATAGGCGAGTCTAGTCTTGCGTTTGGTTGTGATTTTTGTTGATATATTGATTCATCAAGAGAAACATTAAGACGGTTACTCTAGGCGCTTGAAGGATACAGAATATGTTGAGATTATCATAGCCCGCGAGCAGCTCACAAAACAGTTCGCTCGGTGGTTTAACTATTGTATCTTACGCAATATAGTCAAGACAATTATTATTGCTATAGATGTTGCCACAACCTCATATGAAGTGGATGATGACGATGATGAAGTAGATAGAACACATGCATAAAGTGCTGTATAGTCAAAGACCGTACGTGAGCTGAGCCATAATTTAATTTCAAGTATGAATCCAACCAAAGTGGCGCACAGTCATTGGCGAAGACACCGCCAGGCTTCTTAGGCCTAGACATTTCACGGATTTGCAATCGTACAGTACTTCTGCACTGTGCTAAATTCATCCGCCACCGGTAGTGAACTGCATGCTGAAACACGCTGGAGTCTCACTACCATTTCTGTTTCCTTTCTCACATCTGTCTAGGCCTTGGCAACCTGACAGTATCCTAGCCCACGTGTAGTCTGTGACTGGGCTTTGGCATTATCGGTGGCAAGCATTTAATTATGACATCACCAGTGTATGAACATTGCCCGTGCAATACTGTTTTAACTGTAATGCAAGATATGCAACGAGTCTGCTCAAACGCCACAAAGCCTGGCAGACATAAAACTCAAGAAAATGGCAACCATGGCGTAAAGTTTGCAGAGCATACCGTTCTGCACAGCATGAATCATCAATATCAGGGACAGTGCTAAACAGATACTGAGTATGTAACTGCCAAGTTCAGTCTATGACTGTACGGCAATTTACTTGGATACGGTTTGTGATTTCATACGTCATACATACACAACCGTGACACGAAAAATTCTAAAAAATGGCGAAAGCTAGTAAGCCTGTAGGAGATTAGGCACAGACACATGTCGAATCAAACATGCATTCAATCATGTGCTGTGAACCAGCAGAGCGACATCAGCAGGACAAGCTTCTTGTGGCTTTCAATGTCACGCATCTTTGTAGCCACTCCACTTTACGGCATACGTAACACTGTTCTAAACATGCAAGACAGCAGTGGAAAAACTTGTATGCGTGCATGTGACAAGAAAGTTTGGCCATAACCCGAGGCTTAAATGTCACAATGTCACGTTTGTACACTCGGTGAATCAAAATGCAATTGCATGGTTGTAGAATTTCGATACGAATTCGTCAGATATATAAACAAGTGGAATTGATTTACCAAGCCCGGGGGAACTGCTTTTACCAACAGGAGAAGGGGCGAGGGCGAGTGACTGGCGCCTGAAAACCAGTTTGCTTCGGGCAGATGGAGCTCGTTAGCCTGGGAGGGCACTTCATCTAAGAGAAGGAAAACCCTGATTTTAAACATCCGCTGCCTTGCGGGATATCCGATCGCGGAAAGGCTTCGGGAGAAAACCCTGAGAAAAATCTAGAGCAGAGTCTCGTAGACGGTTAATTGGTGCACACTACCTCTTTCTGGCAACTCCCTGCTGCCTTAAAGGTCGCACTTCGTTGTGCAACGGCTAGAGAAGCTGACTCGAACAAACTCCGATCGGTGCTGGGGACGCCGCTTTGTACCCAAATTCCCAAGAATCTTCATTGAAGCCGACTCATCCTCCAGAAGGAGATAGTCGCACAAAAAACAAAAAACAACGAGTATGATTTGTAAATACCGGCAATGCAACAGTCTCGCAGTTCGAAACGAAGTCTAAACAGGCGTACAAAACGCGAAAGCGGGAAAGTAATTCCTGTCCTGATACATCCATCTGAGTGAGTTTTACCAAATTCTAGTCAAGCGTTTATCACAATTCATCCCAATTCCCGATTAGATCTAGATAGGCTATTTCTACACAATTTCTATGTTTGCGTTTAAGTTTATCATAGAAAGCTCTCGGTAGTGCAATAGCTGGTATACGGTACGAAGGCACAAGCCTGATCCAGACAAAGTGCCGCACAGTCAGACTGCACGTGGGCTGAGATACTGTCACGTTGCCCAGGCCTAGACAGCTATGACTAATAGAAAGGAAATAGAAATGGTAGTGAGACTTTCATCATCTAACTCACTACCGGTGGCCAATCAATTTAGCAATAGCTGGAGTGGCGTATCAAATCGCTTTTTGTTTGCAACTATAATTCGGTCTTAATTGCATGACCGTGAAGCGTTCATGTATGTTGTCGATGCAGTCAATACAATACAACTCACCCGAACGGCAAGCTGGTTGTTCTAGCAGAGGGGTTGAATGCTCATTCGTCTGGAGGCGGTTAACTTGAGAACTCGACGGAACACTCGCAATGCGACGAAGTTGGAACGAATTGTCCTCCACCGTCTCCCCGAATGAAGTGCTACAACCACGAACGCGACGTCGTACACAATATTCCGTATCAGGTAAGATGAATAGCCACAGCAGCAGGCCAAGAGCAGAAAGACACATGTACAACTTTTGCAGTGGTTCCAGTTTAGTCGTGAATAGAATTCGAGGGGGTGATGGGAATTTGACACTGTGTTCCGCAATGCGACTGCGACGAGTAGTGCGAACTAGTGCAGAAGTAGATGGCGTTGGGGTAGTTGTCGTTGACGGAAAAGGAGTTTTATCCGATGTAGTCATCGGGTATGAGGTGGTTGTCAAATACGGCGTAAATGTAGTCGTTTGCGCAACAGAAGTGCTACCAGATAGTGGAGATACTGTTGGACTTGGTGTAGAGTTGTTGACGTTGCTGGTAGTTGTCAATGGCACTGCAGGCGGTGGAGTAGTAGTGGTTAGTCGTAGGCCGGGAGCAACTGCTGAGGGAGAACCAGCAAGCGAATCGATAATTCGCGCTTCGTTCAACTGCTTCATCTGAGACGCCGCTTGGCTACCGTCAGCGGACGAAGCATCTTGATTCAAATGTTTCGCATCCAGAATTGCCGGCTTTGTTGCGGGAATCGATGAGGATGTTGTCGTGTTCCACAATTGAGTTGATTGCGTAGTCAATGTACCATCGGTAAAACTTGAATTCGATGAAAGTATACCTGCCGTCGAAGAAGGTGCTTCGGAAGCAACCACTTCACGTACGAAACGTTTCAAGGGTGGTGGTGCGGCATTCGTGGAGTATGTCGACGCATTTGGCTTGAACACGAGCAACGAAAGTGAATGGGCGTTGGGAGGAAATTGGACGATACGGAGGAACGGAAAGACGAGGAATGGCGTGAGACAACAGCCAAACAAACAGGCGATGATTAAATGACTGGCTGGGTTCGGTTTGTATCGCAAGTGAAAACGGTTTATAAAGGCTAAACAACCTACAGAGAAAAGGAACAAAATCACGGGTTAGATAGGAAAAAGTCCATAATAATTGTCTGGTGAATATGAAGCGCATGCTAAACGTCATGTAGGGTGGTGTAATAAAACATAAGAGACGTTAATGTCACCACAAGGGATGGCATTACGAGATTGAACTCTTTTGATCATCATAGCACGTTTGATCCCCATATACGTATGTGTAATTAGGAAAAGTATCGAACAGCGGCATGCCACAGATGGACCAAGATATTGTAGCGCTGTCCATGTCTAGTGAGCTGCATGCTGCATTGTCATTGCTATTTTCCTTTTCCATATCTGTCTAGGGCTAGGCAACCTGACATTATCGTAACTTACACGCAGTTTGTGACTGTGCGGCACTTTGCTTGGATCAGACTTGTGATTTCATCACCATAATCAGATAGAATAATGGTAGTGTGTGTACTTGTCCCGACAACTGTCCACACAGCATTGACATATGGGTATTGTAAGACCGCATTTATGTTTGAGTATGCCACTTCTCAAATAGATTGCTTCGTTTACCTTATTATTCTTAGAGCCTGGTAGAGGCTCGGAAAAACAACCGGGTGACCAGTGACTGACGTGGCCCGCTGGGACGAAGAAGCTCACGGTATTGCAGGGTTCAGTAGAAAATATTCGTTTATCCCAGTGGGGTCCACAGGATCCTAAATACGCAATATGGCGCCTATGTAGTTTATTATGTGTAACTGTATCACATTTTATCCAAAAACAATATGAATACAAAATTACATGCACTGAAACTACAAAACAAGCTACTTTAGCACGCATTTGCGCACCTCGCCTGTCCGCTTTCTCTTTAGGGTTGGTTTATCTGTTGCTCTTACTCCATGGTGCTTTGCACTTTGTCTGATTAATCTTGTAGATACAATAACATGACAAAAATGATGAGTCCGTGTGAAAGCCGCAAGGAACCAGTCGTGTTGATTTCGTTTTATTCGTTCGCAACACTTGACTGAATGCGTGTTTGATCCAAAGTGTAGGCACCTTATCCCAGTGTGTATGTGTTTGATCTATTACAGTTTCCGTAGACTTTAGGTCCCATCCTTCCACATCTTTCAACATTTTATTTGTCATGGTTGTATGGCCGTTGTGCACTCGGTAGTGTTACCGATGTAATGCTATTTGTGATGATGATGACGATGGTGTAACGTTGCCATGGTTTTATATTAAATAAAGTCGAGGAAAGTATAACTACTGAGCTCCTGTCTGGACACAAACCGAAAAATGATAAAATCAACGTTGGAGAGAATGCCACGCGTTTCCCTCAGTATCTTATAAATTATACCAAGCATTAAGGAAAAGGAATTTCGCATAAAAAGCAGTAGCGACACAAATGACAAACTAACCTTGGACCATTAAAATCAAGAACGCTCCCTGAAACACGTATCCGCACATGATCCACCAAATATTGTAGGCCCAAATCAAAATGAAATAGACCAGACTCAAACCCAAGATCCCAATGATCATAAGTGTACGCGACTGGAAGGAGATCTTTAAATCTAGTACCAGCATGCCCAAAAGCCATCCAGCAAGGCTACCAACGGCACGGGAACTGAATATCAGCGCGACTTCATCCTCGCGTGACTTGGTTGCTTTTTCAATGAAAATCAACGTGCATCCTGGAATCGCAATCGATATGCCCTAGGAAAGAAACATTAAGTATGCAAGCAACCAGACTTACAATGTAAATGAAAATACATGCTAGTAGACATTTTCGAGAACAGGTGAAGAACGTCGATTGCACTAGGCGCGAAGAACGCTGAGTTGTCTTTGGTGTGAAATTAGTAAGTGAGGTAGTGTAGGACATCCAGTTGAGGGTAAATGCATGCCAAGAGAGTGGATATCTGAAAGAAGAACAGAAAACGTAAATAACATCGAAAAACCACCATCATCATCATAATCGGGAATAGCATTATCAAGGTAAAAACTAGTGAAAGTCATTCAAATACGAAACGATAAAATCCTAAATAAATGGACAGAGCGTTATTTGAAGAAGTATGGAAGTTGTAGAAGATTAAGCAGGTTGCAATGTGGCCTTGGCACTTTGTCTGGCTCCAGACTTGTGCTTCATGATGATGATGATGACATCCGGAGGTAGTATGTATATACGTATGAAATCACAAGCTAGATCCATGAAAAAATCCAGCACAGCCGCAGCTCTTTAGAGGTGATTGATGATGCTGTCTAGGTCTCGAAACCTGACGGTTAAAATATGATGCCCCCATTGTCATGCAATGTAATCAATACTTGGCCGTCGTTTGTTTCAAATTTTCTTCAAGGATATCGACGCAACAATAACCTCACCCTTTTTGATGCTCGCTGATATCAAGATATGGCGAAATCAGCCGTCGTCCGAGGAGCACGATAAATTGCAATTTGATCTAGACTCAATTCACCACTGATCGACTCTGATTCGTCTGGCCTTCAATATACACAAAACCTGACAGTATTTTAGCCCACGTGCAGTCTCCGACTATGCGGCACTTTGATTGGATCAGGCTTGTGCTTTCATCATCATCATACTAACCGTGAAGAAAACAAAATACCCAAGTAATGTGTTGCTCACATCCCCAAAACTCACAAAATACCAGTTCCTTATATTCTCGCAGATCAGCAGCTTCAGAGTGCAGAGAGAAAATCTCACTTGAGAATCATTATTTAGCGCGATATAGGTTGATTTGGCCATTGCTGCAAAGCTGCTTCAGGATCCATAAGGCGCACCTTTGGAACGTTTAACACATTTTCCCACGTTTTGTGACAGCATATAACCCTCCACAGTTGGAATATTGTCAGCTCGCCAAGCCAATGGCTACAGAAAAACATAGAGCAACTGCAGCAGACACCACACAGAGCTCAAAAGTTCATTTGCGGCTTTTCCCATATACCTTACAAGGAACGTTTGTGCTGTCGGCTGTGTGGAGATATCGTATTCCCTCGTCGAAATTGACCATCTGTGTATATCATTAATTTGTCTCGTTGGTTTACCAACGTGGGCATCATTTAATGCTGTCAAAAAAAATAGGTCACCTTGAAATTCTACAGAAACTTTCTACACATTATTATATCTCTTCTACAGTATAGATGACAGGGGGATTGCATAGTGTAAGCCGCACCACATTATTATATTATTATTATTATGAAATCACAAGCCTGATCCAGGCAAAGTGCCGTACAGTCAGAGACTGCACGTGGGCTACGATACTATCAGGTTGCCCAAGCCTAGACAGATATGAAGAAGAAAAACAGCAAATGGTAGTGAGACTCCAGCCTGTTTCAGCATGCAGCTCACTACCGTTGGCCAATCAATTTAGCACGATGTTAGCCGTACAGCACTGAAATGCTGCACAATTGCACATCCGTGCAGCAGCCGCACCACATACTCTTCCTTGACATAGTCCACCTATTGACATGATCCTCATTCAGATAATGGGTTTTCGTTTAACGGTATGTATGAAAGCACAAGCCTGATCCAGGCAAAGTGCCGCACAGTCAGAGACTGCACATGGGCTAAGATACTGTCAGGTTGCCCAGGCCTAGACAGATATGAGAGACAGAATAAAAATGGTAGTGAGACTACAGCGTGTTTCAGCATGCAGCTCACTACCGGTGGCCAATCAATTTAGCACGGTGTTGCATGCACTAGCCGTCAGTAGGTGCACACTTTGAGGGTGTAGTGGACCAAAAATATAAGTCAGCACTATACCAAAAACAACAAAAATGGAATGAACTAACTAAAAGACCAAAGGAGCAAATGTCAAAGAAAGGTCTAGTGAAGTTGAACGATAGCGAGATAATCCACACAGGAAAGTACAAGAGGTGGAAACCAAGATGAAGAATGCGCAAAAATGTTTGGGGATCCGCTAATCACAATTCCGGCACGGAGCGGTGCACAGAAACTTTTCAACCACGGAAGAAGACAGTGTCAGTATCACAGGGCGATAGTCGGCCAAGTCGAAACGAGTGCCGAGATTCTTTCAGAGGTGTGCGTGAAAACACCCGTCACTACCAGGATTGATTCGTAAGTAGCACAGGCGTGTGTAACTGTGATTGGAAGATGGGAGAGGTCTCATCACCGACAGGTGAGACAGTTAATGCATGTTGCATGTCCAATCGAATGAAAAGACGATGGACAGCAGTTTATTTCAACAAATACGAAAAAATGAAAAAGAAACGCTTTTTGTGTTTCAAAATGTTTTGCCGAATATTTTTGTGGTTTTGATCATAAATATGGAGGAATATAGTTTTCAGGGCTATGCACCGGGAAGAGACATGCCGCCGTTCGTCCAGCCCCTGTTTGAACGCAATTACTGAAGTTGCCGAGATTACCTATGCGGAAAGAGAGTTCCACGCGTTCACAATACGGATGCTAAAGAAGTGCGTTCCGGATTCGAACCTGGTGTGCCGTTTACTTAG
>JACCGJ010008757.1:0-72908 GCA_013407085.1 Atriophallophorus winterbourni
CACGCCATATGGGGGCATTTTATAGACAGTGGGAGCTCATCCCCACTGCCACCCCCGGCTGTGACAACCTTGGTATGATTGGCATTATCATCATGGAGCACAAGTCCTAAAGCAGATATGTATGAAAGCACAAGCCTAATCCAGGCAAAGTGCCACACAGTCAGAGACTGCACGTGGGCTAAGATACCGTCAGGTTACCCAGGCCTAGACAGATATAAGGGGGGAATAGAAATGTTATTGAGACTCCAGCGTGTTTCAGCATACAGCCCACTACCGTTGGCCAGTCAATTTAGCACTATGTTAGCCGCATAACACATAAATGCTGCACGATTGGACATCCTTGCCTACGGAGGCTAATTTCAGTCCAATAATCATTTGCACATCGTCTTGCAGTCTGTTGGACCTTATTCCTAACTGCTCTTAGAAGTTTTAAGTTTTAATCTGTTGGCATACATTTGAACTTCAAGAATGCTGACCGTTTCTCGTCTAATACAGCAGTCATCTCAAAATTTTTGCTTCGAACCAGTCGCTCTTTCGAGCATTTTTCGGAAGGAAAGTGGAAAGTGCGAATCGGTGCAGCTTTTTTGCGATTTCCGATTTTCTGAAGCCTATTCAAGTGGGGTTGTCTTGTTGAACTTATGTGTGAAGGGTTTTGCAAATCGCGCAGCTAGATTAAGTTCGCACGTGCAAGCGACCTCTATCTTTGGCTGCGCTGCGTGTGTCGGTTGGCCCAGGCTGGCGGCGGTGTTCAGGTGGACAACCGCTGACCTGGAAGAAGGCCTTAAAACGCTTGACGTCGGGTTTAGCTCGGGTCGGACGAACGCGGCTTCCTGGGTGGGGTCCAAGGGATAGTGAGTGTCTGTGGCTTGACACGCTGTCGACGATGGCTGAGAACCGGCAACAGTGGAGAGAGTGCATTCTATTTTGTGTTCCCCCCTCAAATTTGTGGAAAAAAAAGAAAAAAATCAAAAAATCGACATGTGGAACAATGGACAAAAAAAATTCCCCCTCATATTGTACCTTTTTTTTCTTTCTTTTTCTCGTGCATTGCCGGGTGGCAGCGGAGGATGTGCCACAATGGACAGAGTATGGTTTTGACGTATTGTGGAGTTGGAAAGTGATGTGAATGACGACGACTAGAACATTTTACTTCTAACAGGATTATGCACACAAGGATTCGTTGAAATTTTCAGTAAGGTGATAATAGAATTATGGTTCAAAATATTCATTTGCATGCATCTCCATCACACACACCCCACGACCGGTTTCGTGCTGTTTGCACTCATCAGGTAGGGTCAGAAATATCAGGATCCGCATACGCTTGAGTTATGGTTCGTTCTGATTTGATCTAAAATTACCTTAAAAGACTAAATATTATAACATCACGATTAAAATGAGTGCACATTATATAAAATTTGATAAGTTACGGTAAACAGCCTAAAGCAGAGAGTGTATTCAAAAGTTGACTTATATAAATAGCGTGGAAGTCCTTTAAATAGTTACGAAAGTTTCAAGCTGTGTTGGCATCCACGTAAATGAGTGCGTTTCTCCGGAGATCATTTGCTAGTTCCCCCATATGTCGTATCCCACTCACTGCGCAAGACCAGCGAGTTACCAATCATGATTTCTCTATTTTAATATTTTTAATGCAAATTTATTGTAAAATGCTATTTGGACGCTCTTTTTGTGTATCTAATTTATTGCAAATATATCATAAAATATTGGCACTTGGGCGTTTCTTTATCACCTTAAATACGGTTCCTTTTTTAAATCATTATATGGTTTTACAGTCACATAATGTTAACATTTTAGTGTTGAATCTTTTTCTATTTTCAGCTTCCTGCTAATTTTTTACAGATTCTATTTTTCGCTGGCTAACAAAGTATGTTACATGAAATATGAAAATCAAACGACTGAAAAATTACAATCGGCTGTTAGAATCCTACAATCGTCATTTCGGCTTAGCTTTAGACCCACTCGAGATTTTCATCGACAATACTTTCGCTCGTCAAGCTCTTGCGAACAAACTCAACATCCAAGATCAATTCAAATGTACATTGGATATTCCTTTTAAACTAGTCACCTCCTCATGTGTTATCAACGAATGTGAGGCATTAGAATGTCTATTCGGAGGAGTTGCGTGCATTTTGAAACAATTTAAAGTATTACAATGTAGGCATCCTTATGATGCGAACAAAAGTGCCGCGTGGTGTATCAAGAGGCGTGTTCGCTCAGCTAAAAACGTCAAACTAACTAAGAATAACCGTTGTACTTTATTTTCTCTTGCATCAAATGATGAAACCTTACAACTGTTTGCTCGTGAGGTTCCCGGAATGCCCATATTTTATGTAGCACATTGTCGATTCAATCTTGAGGAGGCTCCTGAACTGGTTGCCAAAATTATGGACGAAAACTCGACAAAAGTAACCCAAATTTCAGAAAAGGAGGTATGTCACATCATATACCTATCAATATGCAAGTTTTCAGTACAAATACATTTTTATAATAACATACTTTACTAAATATAAAATGGGTATTTTTGGATTTTGACGGTAATTACTAAATCTTTTTAGCAATTAAACACTAGTGCCTCAATGTCCATTTTTCGCATTTGAAGCACTAATTTGGTGTGTTGCGCACTGTTCTACTCCGATGGAATCACCTTGTTACACGGATTGCCATCGAATTTGTGCAAGTCTTCTTATTTTAAATTGATTTTTGACAAGTTTTTGGTAACGTTTCGCTTCTGAACACAGAAGCTTCGTCAAACCAAGGGTGTCGGTACAAACGGTGTTCAGGTTTAAATGGCATATATGTGAAATAACATGCCTGGATTCAGGCAAAGTATTGCAACGTCATAGACTGCGCGTGGGCTAAGATACTGTCAGGTTGCCCATGCCTAAGAGAAACTGACAATGAATCCCCAGTGTGAAGCTCAGTACCATTGGTAAATCAATTTAGCACCTTTGCACATCTAATCGGAAAAAGATTGGTAAAGTTCACATAAAAACTTTGGTATTTGAAGTGATAGGTTTAAGAGTGTCCGTAATTTGCTCCAGTCGATGACTGTGCGGCAATTTGCTTGGATCCAGACTCATGATTGAATGCGTATAGTTAACACCATCATCATTAAAACAGCCACAGTGGCAAACCTACTAATATTACTCCCATTATTTCCACCTTTGTTCGAATAGGTAATTGTACAGATATACAATCCTGCAATACTTCGGTGCTTTACAGCTAACATTGTGCCACCGGTAGTCAGCTGAATGGGGAAACACGCTGAATTCTCACTGAAATGTCTATTTTCATTCTTATATCCGTCTTGGCTTGGGTAATCTGAACGTATTTTAGCCCATGTACAGTGGATGACTGCGTCGTTTCTGCTAGATCAGGCTTGTCATTTAGTGTATACAAATGAATTTTCCGTTCACCTTTACACGAATATTAATTTGTTGGTATTTGTTCGATCCACACTTGATTGATTTTCATCATTGAAACCGTATACGAAATTCTGAAAATATAATCTATTGATATTTCTTGTAGTCTCACGTTATAAAATCCTTGAAGAAGAAGTTTGGCTTATTAGAATCGGTCCCACTTAAGCGGCGTACCAAACACAAAGAACCCAACCCACTTTCCTGTAAAAAGAAAATGCAGCGAATTCCGACAGCTACCCGAAATTGCACACCAAAAAAGAAAAGAAAACGGAAACGGATAAAGAATACGTGGGCCTTCCAACAAGCATTAGCAGTTGTCAAAGCTGAAATGTTGATTTCCTAGAATTATATTTTTTGTATAGTTGTGTTCTGCTTTTATTGAATTCCCTGTTGGCACCACCAGCACAACAAACATCATTGTAAAAACGGGGGACAACCGGTCAGGCTATTTATATTACAGCACATTCTGGGTGATTGCAGTCCGTTATAGTTTTTTGTTGAATAATTACCATTGTGAGTTTAATCAATCGAATCACTGTAAATGATGAACAGAACCACGGCTTACGCGATCGACGCGGGATTCCACTAATTCTGAGATTTCATCACCACAGTGTGGTAACGTAGTTGAATGCAGCCTGTGGAACTATACAATAAGGATCGCTTTGTTCTACAAAAGTCCTTCAGTTGACATTTTGAGTTAAGCTACTAAAATGTAGCGCATATGTAAGCAGCCGGACAACTAGACACTATCTCCGCTCAAGGCTTGTGAGACGTATGTACATTTTTCTGAGCTTGAGCCACAAAGCAGGTGGTGTTTTAGCAACAAATTCATTATCATCGTCATCAGGGATGGCATTACACCGATATCATGTACCGAATACTTAATTGCCATATAACTATGACCAAATAAAATCGTAAAAGTTGAAAAAGAAATACAGTGGAACCCGGGTATAACGAATCTCTGGGGGGAGAGTAAAATGTTCGTTAAAAGCGGAATTCGTTGTAAGTAAAACGCATTGTCAGACATGTGATTTTGCCGCCGTTTTTCTGTACACGTGTAAACAAGTGAAGAATGTCTTACCTTTGTGTGTTTCTGCATGCGTGTAATCCATTTGATGATTAGATGATGCCAGAGCACACAGATCACAACATTAAATCCAAGTTCATATTAATAATAGTAAATTTATTCTAAAACGAAGTAGTAAAAACATCTTGCACACACACTGACAGTCCAATCTCACATTTCATGAAATATCTGGCGTTGCTCTTTTGTTTAAGTTTTGACTTCGCCACCGCCTCGATCTCTCTCTCTACAAATTCAAGTTCTCTTTCGAAGTCTCTTCCTTCTATCCTAAAAATCTCCTGCAGAGATCAAGAGCACTTCCGGCATCTTTCACAGACGGAACTATCAGTCACAGAGAATTCACGTGATTTTCTTGTGCGTGCGAGTCAGTTAGCACACTGTGGGCTAGGCTGCCTGTGTCTCGCGAAGCTGTATGTCAGTTCTATTCTTAGCGCACTGCAGGCCACTCTTGAGAGGAGCGATGTGTGTTAAAGGCAAGACAAAGCGAGTTCGTTGTATGTATGAACTTTACTGAACAAACATAGCTGTCGGGAACGTGTACAGTGTTCGTAAAAGGCGAGATTCGTAACGAACAGATTCGTTGTACGAATGTTTTAAATAGACTTACAAAGAAGGAATTTATTTGGGAAATCATGGTGTGTTCGTTCAACCCAAGAATTCGTTGTTGGTGGGTTCCACTGTACATGGAAGAATAAGCAGAAACTAACAGGGATGAGATGCATACACCTAATTACTGTTCTTTGTATTATTCCTCTGTGAAGAACTTGAAGGGTTTTTGAACGTGACTATGAAAAGCATGGCTTCCGCTATCCCGTTTCGGCCACCTACACATTGAGCCATGTTTTATGGCACTTGCATAATTCTACGCAAGGAAAAACGCTACTGGTGCAATAGGCCGCTTTGAACTTCGAGAAGCAGTTACTGCAGTCCTACTGGTGATGCAGACGATGAAATAAACATACTACAGAGACCGATTGAATTTAGCTAACAGCAATATCGATAATTCAGCAATACAGGAAAATATTCGTAGCTCAGGGTGTGGATGGTGAACATCGATAATTATTTGCCCAGGCGTGACCCATCTAATCCACAATAATGACACAGCGAAATAACGCGAAGCCCGTCATCTTTGAGAATTCGTTCGTGGATTGCACGAACTATCCACATGCGGTATTTCAATGCCGGCTCGATCGAAGATGAATGCAACCTGCACAGCTGTTCAGCGAAGCGCTTTGACTCTGCTTCGACAGAATTGTCTACATAGCAGTTCAACTCGTAAGAACAGAAATGGCCGAACGTTTTTCCTTAAATTCTGATGAAATATGTGGTCGGTGTTTGAGATAGATACGAAAGCCGAAGAAAACAGAACCAGACCCACTCTGCCTTATGTTCAACATATCTCCGAAATAGCTGCACAGGTACTCCGGCCACTTGGAATCAACATCGCGCATAAACCCGCGTCAACCCTTCGCAACCATTTCAATAACGCGAAAGACAAAGTGGCGAAAGAAGAACAATCGAATATCGTCTACAAGATTGCATGCAGAGATTGTGAAAAGAACTACGTCGGACAAACAGATCTCAAACTGAGCACAAGACTACATGAACATCAGTTGGCCGTACGCAGATATGATTGGAATTCACTAATCCCAATACATATCGACCATCATTTCGACTGGAACCGCACGAAAACATTAGTCAAGGGAAACGATCGATGGGCACGAGAATTCCATGAAGAGTGGCACTCAACAACTAACTCGATTAACCAGCATCTAAAATTGGCTGTAACATATGGACCAATGAGAAACGGCTTACGGAGAAGGCATACCGTGAACTCGACCAAACAGCGCTATTTATGGTGAACGAACAGACTAACCGTATAACCGATGAATTCCAACTACGAGACACTTCGAAAGAAGTCTTGCTGATGATTTCATCTATCCTGACGACGAAACGTCCAACACCAACTACGCAAACTTGGCGAACACAGTTTGAACATCATCCATACCCTGAGCTACGAATATTTTCCTTTATTGTAGTTACGAAAGCTGATGACACTGAGACTACATCAAGGAAAGAACGAACTCTCTACTGATCACCTAAAGAGTGTGGAATAATTGTTTTATGCTGAAGAGCACGTTAGGCTGTTGGGTATCAAGCGGATACCACATGATATACGATGACCCCATAGCACCTCTTAGCGATCTGAGAAAGACGAATCCTTCCGGATCAGATCGCCGAATTACACAACAAAATATGCTCAACGACAAATTAGTCTTCCATCGGAGGAATTTAAAAAAGTAACGCAAATCCCCAATCCGTCAATGCTAAGGCTTCACCATTAAAACAAACTTGACAATATATAACTCATGCCTAGTAAATCAGAAAATAGTTGAGAAAATCATTTATCACCCACACAGTAACCTGAAATGGGTCGAAATTCACGAGTATATAATGAAAATCAAAATAGACGGGTCACACTGTACAAGTGGACATATATGTACAAAAATAGAGTACATAAAAATTCATTAAACGTTTCCATTCCCACAGTCAAGTATGTGGACTTGTCTTCGGTTGTAATTTGTTGGCTAAGGAAGGTGCAACGGTTCTAACATGCCCTCTAATCATAGTATTTGCCAAGGACACTGGGGTGACTGATCTCGGGTTTGAAGGCCATACACGGACCACCGGGGTTATTCGTATAGACTTTTGATTTGGAGAGGGAGATACTGTAACGGCATCACATGCGGCAGAGTCTCTGGTAGGAATCCCGTTTACCGTGGAATTGAAAGCGGTTGAAACGCGGATATGGGAATGATCAAGATTTTGTGGTGTACACGTAGGAATGCGTGGGGAACTGACCACACGGATAACAGAATAATTGGACGAAGGTGGGAAGTTCGCTGCCGACGATATATTCCTGATCGGGGTTGTTAGTCTTTGTACAGCCTGAGTGAATTGTGTCGGAGGAATCACAGGGTGAGTAAACCGTTGCTGGTATATTTCTCCTGTTCGAAAATTGAAATAAGTGCAAATGAAGTGATATGAAAAAAGGTGTGAAAGCGAATATTAACCAAGAAGTCTACCAACGCATAGGGGTTCATCGTAATCATTAAAACTAGTATGCAGCTCAAGAGCGAGTGAATGAAACTCACCACTAGGCGTTTTCAGTTGACGCGTTATCACAAACACCGGCTGTCCATTAGGTGTGAACAATTGACTAGCGGGCATGTCCATTCGTCTCCCGTTTGGTACCGATTGCACGGGCACCATTGGTTCTGCGGGTCTAATGAACGGGGTTCGTGGATTGGGCGTCGTTGCTCTGTACACTACAAAGTCCGGATGAGGATGTCGGATGATGGTAGACGAGGCGGATTGGGTAACTATTCGTGGTGCTGGTGGTACCTGAAAAAGAAGGTAACACTTTTATTTCTTAACGGACCGGTGTTTCTCTCCGGTTTTTTAAACATAAAGCTGTACGGGTGCGACACGATTTCACCCATTGGGTAGAGTGCTAGGTTGTGGCAATAATTTTTAAAGGGTTGTCGGTACACATTGCACACCTGGAATTTGTGGGGGTCTGGGTAAACCACGTTTACTGAAATACGCAATGTATGTATGTATGCATGTATGCATGTACGCAACAATGTAAGAAAACAAAGCAAGGGCGAGTCCAGCATAATTGTAGACCTCACGTGAAGTGAAACACCGTTAGGGTGCTTGGGCCTAGACCGATTTAAGAAAGGGCAGTGAGACATCACTGAAGCGGATGAGGCAAAGAATCAACTGTGGTAATAAAAACATCTCGAACAGAGAAGATTATGAGAAGCCAAAAAGGACTAATCGAAGACATAATCACGTATCGAATTATGCATGAGGACAGGACCAAGGAACCGGAAATGAAAGTCAACACAACATTGATGTACCTCAAATTCTCTGGACAATTAGATAACTGTAAACTCATCAAATTGAAGCCAGAAGATCCAACAATCTCGACTTTTTACAGTTTGCCTTAACTACACAAGAATAACGTTCCTCTGCGACAAATCGAACGAGCGTCTATCGAAACGGACACTCAGATCGAATTTCGAGGTCAAGAGTAAGCACCCTAAGCGGAGTTGCATCAGGACACTATTTAATCGTTTACGAACACACTGCAGTACTCGACAATTACGGAAAAGGGAAGAGAAACATCTGTTGGGTGAACGAAGAACCACAACATTGTTTTCGTGTTAACGAATCTCGCTCATCATAACAACGTATTTGTAGAGATAGATATCCATAATAATTTTATTAAACGACACAGTGCTTCGTCCCCGCCCTACGCAACGAGATGGTGAGTTACCTTACATTGTGTGGAACACGTGTAGGAACTCGCGGCAAGAACCCTGAAGCTAGTCGGGATTGATGTTGCACACAAACTTACAAACAACGCTTTGCACGCACTTGTCGAAGCCGATGGACCTCAATCAGCGCATGCAATTGGACAGTATCTGCGGACCAATGAGATGTGGTTTGTCATACATGCCGCACAGGCACGCATGGGAACGTGGTACACAAGTGGTGAAATTCAAGACCCTTTTGGTTCGCAAGAAATTACGCTGATGATGTTATCTAGTTTGGTGACGAAACGTTCGCAACCCACTGTGTAACTTAGGCGAACATGCAATAATGAACAGATATCTAACATGTTTAATCGGAACTATCGTTCATTTGTTGATATCAAGAAGGAAAATAATACTCACCGTTGTCAGCGGGCTGCGCAGAATGTGGGGTGTGTGCTTCATCTGAACAAACTGGCCTGATTGTATGCTATCAAAAAAGGACCTCTCATGTGACGTCGGCGGTGGTGGTGGGGATGTGGAAGTGTGCGGCGGAACCGAAGGACGTGAGAACGATCGTTGTCGAACCGGGTGGCGCATGTTATTGCGACCAGCATACAATCCAACCGAACGTCTAAAGGTTCCTGGAGATGTCATGAATTTCGGTCGAGCATGTTGTATCGTTCGGTCGTGTGTGCTCGGTGTGTGAACACGTAGCAATTTAGCCGAACGCTCAGAGCTGCTGGACACTGCTTTCCTCTTACCTCCACGGTCAACTTTGCCTTTTGATTGGATGGTGGATATTTTTGGGACACGATTTTGCGCTGGTTCTCCCACTTTAGTTTCCTGGTAAGATGTTGCAGGTTCAAAAATCTCCCATTCTTGAACGGAAGATTTTCCGCGTGTCGACCTACCTTTCCCAGGGGTATATGCCTTAAAAAGGGTTGTAGACAAAAGGGAATTCGATAATGAAAAATGCGCAGAATGTCAAGGAGATAAACGTTTTGAATTGAATAAAGCAGTTGCGTAAAATATATAAAGACTCGGACATGAAAATAAATAAATTTGCAAAATATTTTTCCGCGTATTCGCGTTAATGGTCATACTGATTTGGTGCTTGTTCCATCGGGTTTACTTGTAATTAACGGATATTCAACGAAGCTCATTTGGGACAAGGTCTTTCAGCGGAGCCTACGAAAAACAGAACCATCCTACATCATTTTAAAGAGACCATAAAAATTCAACTCAGAACCTTAGGAGTATATACACTAAGACAGAACACAAACTGAAGAATGTAGTACGAATAAAGACATGATGAATACTGACTAGATACCATATGTTGCGAAGGGCATGTTGGGTGGGTAAGGGAGACTATCAATGATGATGAGAATCAAGTGCTGGGTGCCTCAAAAGATTGAATAATTATAAACTGGGGTCAGGCATCGACATTATCTGAATTATTGTGAATCCATTAACGTTTGGATAAACAGTTACTTGGCTCGCAAAAGTTTTCATGAAAAATTCGGTTTGGGAACCAAAAAATTTAAAACTATTAATTTTTTAAACTTCTGCGTTAAAGGCTGCAAAAGATCTTCCCGCACTCAACCGGAGAGTACCATTAATGTTGAACTGTTGCATTATTACTAGCGAAGTCTCTCCAGTTCACGAAAACGATACGTATTTTGAAGAAGAAACGCAGTTTCCAACAAAGCAGCACAATTTTTCGTGAAAACTGAAATTTTGCACTATCGATTGAATTTTTTCACGCAACACGGCAAGATCAAGCGAATGCCCTAGATTTTGTCAAACAGCAACAAGTTCGTTCATCGACATAAACCAAATCAAGTTTCTACGGTGCAGCGGTTGTTGATTAGTAGTATCTTAGACCGGGCGCAGTCTATTACAGTGAGACACTTTGCCCGGATCAGGCTTGTGATTTCATGCATCATACATGCCCATGAGCGATCGCATATCCGCGCACTATCACAGTCCACAATAAATCTAGCCACCAACTCAATTTCCAAACATCAATTCACAAGAACTGAACATGAAACCCGGGCATTTGGGATAGAACCGAGAAACAACACTGACTGGCCAATTAATTTTTAATGGCACTTTGTCATGCAACAGAACTGCACCCTACGTGCCCATACCGCTAACCCTTTACTTCTCAGTTGAAACAAAACTTGTTGGGTCTACATGCTCGGTGCAAATCAAGCAAAAGCAGAAGCGGAAATCGAATGTGTGCATGTGGGTATCAACAAAATATTAACTGAACATCAATACGCCCGATCCATACAAGAGCAACAGGAAGAGTGGAGGTATTAACAGTGGATTAAAACGACCCAACAATAACGCACCTCCACATCGGACAGATCCGAACTTTGATTGCTACTGCTGCTTGCATCAATATAGCATGCACGTTTCGCCAGTCGTTCGGTAGCGTCTCTCCGGTTCGCGGGTAGTCTAACAAGTTCCGTGCCAGTAGACACCTGTGGAGCCTCCTGTCGCGGCATTTTGGTTGCTGGTTTGGAAGCTTCAGATCCAGTAGGAACGCCATGTTTTCGGCGATATCCACGACTCCCATGGTTTACGGCGGCTTCTTCTTCTGCGATTAGTTTTTCTAATCGTTCCAGTTCGGCGCGTTGCTGTGCTCGAGGATCATAGGTACCGTAACAGTACAGCATGTCATCTTCCTCGATCTCAGCCTTTTCCTCATCGGCCAGATGTAACGCTTTTAATTGATCGAGACGCCAAACTTCTTTCGACTCAGACAGCTGAACCTAGAAGGACCGGGAAAATAGTATTGATAAAGACGGTGAGAGGTGTTTAAACAAATATCGCGTCCAGAGATTTCAAGTGACATGCAAATTATGTGAAAAGTTTTAGCAGTTTCATCGCAAGCAAAGCCGTTATGCCGAATTGAGAGTCAATGTTATTGATAGGTTGTGAACATGTAGTTGCAAGATGAAATTTTCGTAACGTTTAGGGTTTGCTGGATGCTAGTCGTATCTCCAAATCCGAGAAAGGCTTTGCTTTCGCCTACCGTCGTCAGCGTAACATAAAGAGCGTAGTGACGAGAATAAACGAAAGATCGGCCTGCACGGTTTCTTCAAACCATGTTTGAGAGTTTATTTGAAGTTTCTAACGACTGGTACAGTAAAACCTCTATAGTTCAAAATATAAAAAGTGCTCAGCACTTAAATATAGATAGATATGTGCGGAATGAAGTCTGCAGTGTCGCATAGACGTACACTGTACGTGAGCTGAGATAACGTAAATTTACTTCGATTTAGATAGAGGGAAGGATAGCCATACGACGAAACAACATGCTGAACTAAGAACTGTGATATACCTCATCCGATATGGGCTGAAAACAGGGGGAGCAATGGGCCTATGGTTGTCAACCGCTTATTGACAGAATGAGAAAAATCTCAAAGAGACAAGCGGATCCGACCTTTACCACATACAACCTTTTCGGAAAACGAATCCGGAGTGATGCAACATGAATATTAGGATCAATTAATGTTAGCTAAGAATAAATACTGAAGCGAACCTCCGCCATTTCCAGCTCCTCGTTTAACATTCCTTCTAGCCGATCTTCCACGTGCCGCACAGCAAGGCGCTCAACCGGGCGCAGCGTGGATTCGAATTCAGCAAGTTCACTTTCCACAACCTGATTCATGTCGCTTTCGACTCCGTCCTCAGCAGCACACAAATTATCTGAAGCGTTGTTTGCGGGTGTGCCAACACGCTGTAAATTTCGTCTTCGCTCCAGTGCAAATTGAACAATAGGATCAGGTTCCGTTGATGCGGGTGGAGCAACATCTCCAGCTTCATCCGTGTTTGGCCGGGTCGAGCTTGTAGCAGCACCAGAGCCAGGCTCCAATGGAATCGTTTCATCGAATTCCGCCAAATCGGCCTGAAACAAATGGCCATGATTGCAAGTACGAGAGAAAGAGATTGAGAAAACAGTATTTGAATAAGGGAGCATACTCTGGCTTCAGCAAGGGCACGCTCAGCGGCCATTCGATCATTCTCATCCTCGCATGTCTCTAACAAGGCAGTGAGTTGATTTTCATCGGGGGACGTAGCTTGAGCGGCGGTAGATGGAGCAAGAGCAGCTAAAACACTAAGATCGCCACGTGGTTTGACTTGCCGACCGCTTCGAGTAACTATAGTAGGGATTTGGCCAGTTTCTGGGGAAGGAACGTCCGATACCTCGGGGAGTGGTGGTTCGTCACGATGTTTTTCAACAGCCAGATCCTGTAAAAGAATGGTTTGCGTGGTAAAAAGGTTGTTGCGGTGTAAGCGTTTCAAGAGGGCACTAGGTTTTGTAGTAACCACGAAAATGAGCTTTGGGATATTGCATGAAATCATCAGTCTGGATCCACAAAAGTGCCTCACATTCAGAGACTGCACGTGGGTTATGATACTGTCAGGCTGCCCAGGTCTAGATAGATATAAGGGAAAATATAAATGAGACTTAAAGGTCATTCCATATGCAGCTCACTAACAATGGCAAATCAATTTAACACGGTGTTAGGTGCACAGCACACAAATACCGCACGACAGCACATTCGTGCAAGGATCACAGAGATCAATCAATGTTATAATAAGTATGCAGGCAGACTGAAATAGAGTTTTTGTGGGTTCCAATCTGCATCACCAATTCGGTCCGCAAGAACACATTATAAGATTTGGGCACAGAAAAGAAAGAAACCTGGAACCAAGCAAGGTTGAGCAAACACCTCATGAGAATATTCGGAATCAATCATTTGCGTCCGCGGTTGTCAATATATTGAGCCCAAGCAGTTGCGGGGAACTAAAAACGATGCATAATTGCTGTATTGTTTGGTTTACACCTCCTGTAAAACTATACATTGGTATTTTAAAAGTGCACTGATCGCATGCGATTCTGCAGTTGAACATCAGGGTTCGCCGTACAGTTGCTTCGAAACAAGAATTCTGTCAAAATCCAAATGCTGTAACGTAATGTGAACCAGCAAGTGGAGTCACAGTGCAGCAAAATTTAAACTAGCACGATGGAAAGATTTACAACTATGCGACCTTGTAGTTAGAAGAGATAAAAATCTGGAGGTTGAAGGGTTCCTGGTCCAGAACACGAGATGTTGACAAACATGACATACCTGAAGGCCGCAAGGTTCTGCAAAAAGTTCCGAAATTGTATTTTGCTTGAAAAATGCTGTGGTGAAACGACCGCCTTCGATCGCAACGTCGGACAGAAAACGTTTTTGATTCGCCTTGCGTAGAATGTTTTCTTCCACCGTCCGCTCACTTATGAGGCGGTAAATATGTACGTCACGTGTCTGGCCAATGCGGTGACATCTGTGAGATAACAATATTTAGAGATCAAGATCTATTATTGGCAAACCAACAATAGGCGGGAAAAGAATTTTCAGGTACATAAAAGGTGCATAATCAAGCGTTCGATGCTTGACACCACAGCCGATCCGAGTAAGCGGATGAAAAAGATTTCGGACTAAAGGCATTCCGGGAGACATAACACACACTTGTTACTTGAAAGTCTTATGAAGGCAAACGATGAGCTGTAACATTTCTGTGTAACACAACGCGCGATAGCCTCAAGCGCATATTTTTCAGTGATGAGTTTTTACTGAGCTGCTGAGATATAAAGACGATGGATTCGTTCAGAGAAGCGTTCTTGAGAAAATAACCGATGTGCAGACCGAACCAGATTTGGTAGAGCAATTTTAGGGGATCCTAGCTGTCCTTTGGTGAGGGCAGTCTATCTTATTGTGCAAAACCGCACTTGATACCGGACTCGCGATTCTATATAGACATCTGATACACGAAAGTTGGATAGATACAACAATTAATTACGAGGCTCCATTGAGAATTCTAGTTAGGAATAAGCAGAGTCAAAAATCAAACCGTGAGGCATTGGCTGAACTATTTGCTTTATGAATCATAACGTACGGGTAATAAATAGGTAGTTTAGCGTATGTACGCTGCACAGGAACCACAAATTCCAAGTTAAGCAAAACGTCCGCCAGTCCGACAAAGCGCAACAGAAACAAAAAATCGACAGCAAACATAGAGCATTTTCTATTCTATCACCAGTGAGAAACAGGCTACTGGTTACATGGATGTGTCATCGTGTAGTACTTCTATACAGCGTGCGTAATATTACAAAATTAATATGCCACCGGCAGTCAGCTGCTAGCGAGAACATGCTGCCTTTAAATATCTATTTGGCTGGCTTGCCGAAATACCTCCACGTGGTGCCAGCTGGGTGGGCTCGGTTCTCCGAGCTCAGCGAAAGGTTCGGCGGTGGTGTCTGAGGGTGTGGTGGGTTTTCGCCTGGCAAGCGTTCTCCCTATAAAAGCCACAAAAATCCAATGATGACATCACGACGCGGCGGATGTGACTCGCCGCTCCAAAAGTCACTGCCCCTTGTCCTATCCAAGGACATTGTATGGTGCACAGGCAAAAACTGAAGTCACCAACCAATCAACGGGGTTATCAGGCTCCGAACTGGAAATTCCCAGAAAAGGGCGTATGGACCGCTTCGTCGGTCACCGGCCACCGATAGGTGCGAACTTCTCTCGCTCCACTGCCTTGTGGGTAAAGGCTCGGGGTGGGACCCCCTAAACGAAATCTCCCCTACTTCGGTGTAGCCAACCGGGTAGTATCATGCCTACGTTCAACGATGACGATGATGACAACGCTTTGTACCTCATTGTTTATGTTGAACGGCACCATATCTGTATCAGATTGTGCAAATATAATAATAAAAATAATAATCAAAAACCAGCTCAAGACCGGATAGGGCTAATCGTCCTTGTCTCGATGAGTCATGGTAATCTTCGCGATGTCAATCGAATAGAAACAAACCTGTCTTGTGCTTGCGCATCCATTGTCGGGTTCCAATCGGAATCGTAAAAGATCACCGTGTCTGCGCCTGTTAGGTTCACGCCCAGCCCACCGGATCGAGTGGACAGAATGAAAGCGAAAATTTGGCTATCCTGATTGAATCGTTCCATCAGCACTTGACGTTGTTCAACTTTCGTTGTTCCATCCAAGCGTAGATAACGATGGCCATGATATGCAAGGAATTGCTCCAAAATATCAAGCATGCGTGCCATTTGTGTGAAAATAAGCACCCGATGATGGCCACATTTCAGTTCTCGGAGTAACAAGTCCAAACGCTGCAGCTTCCCTGCAAGTGGAATATCGCTCAGTGATCCGACGGAAGCTTTAAGCCACGCAGCTAACTGGTGGCAATCCACAACAACCATTCAACTTACCACAATCGTACTGGATGAGCCGAGGGTCCGGGAATTGAATGCGGCAGGCTGATGCGATTCGATGTAGCTGTGGCGGCATTAGCCATGCCGTGGGTGAGACGGGTACATTTTGTTCACTGGCGTACTCGTTCGAACCGTTGCATTGATATTCCATCGGTAAGCAACTCGTGCGTATTAACTCCGCTAGTCGCTCCGATTGATGCATCATTTGATGTTGATACTGGGGGCATATTGTGCTTAGAGTTACACCACGTGAGATGACCGGTGGAATGACAAAGGCGAAGCTGAAGATGAAAGCGTAAATCAAAAGGGGGTAAAAGCATCTGTACGGCGGTTTGTTAAACAGGATGTGCCAAAAAAAATAAAAATGACTTTAAAAAATACGACCTACTCTTCAGATAATAGACAAACATCCGCAATAGACCATTCAACTGCATTGTTGAAGAGCATGGTGTAGGCCCATGAGAACATCTTTCAGAATAGCGGTAATGTGGGTGGAAAAAGCGTGAGACAGAAGCATATCATCTTTGTACAACTTTGTCGATCCAACCAAATCACGGTTGTTAAGATTCATGAATGCGTTCTACGTCCGGTCTCATTTCATCATTAGCCTTTACAACACCCATGATACGATTCCGTTGATAGTCTTTGATACCTTGATAGCATGAAGCAATTCAGAGTTATTCCCCAGCAAACACTTACTACAGCATGAAAGGTTGGGGACGGTTGGTGTAAGTTTATTGCACTATTTGTGTTGTGGTATATCCGGTACATGCAAAGACTACTAAACTACATCGATTGTCACTGGTGATGATCTGCGAACAAAGAACATCTTGTTATCCAGCTCGAAGTTCGAAACCACTATGAGATAAAGCTAACCCAACTAACCTTTTTCAATCACCAGAACATAAACGCGTGTGGACTAAGGGAAACACACGGGATTACACAAAGTTCACATGCTTTTCCATTGCATACCCCATAGCAGTTTCATGTTGTTTGGACTCATTATATAAGGAGGGTAAGATGAGGATTAGTCACGGTTTCCATGTGATGACCGTGGTGAAGTGTAAGTGCCGGGGATTAGAGCACCACATTATGTTGTGTTAATCGTTATTTTATTGCCAATTTCGATTTCACAATCACGTTTTCTCATTCGATTTCAAGCATCGTGCAAAATTGATTTGCCAACGGTAGTGAGCTGCATGTTGAAACACGCAGGAGTTTCATTACCATTTCTATTTCTCCCATATATCTGTCTAGGCCTGGGCAACCTAACAGTATCTTAGCCGACGTGCAGTCTCTGACTGTGCGCCACTTCGCCTGGATCAGGCTTGTGTTTTATACCATACCATACATTAAAAATCTTACTGAGAATCTATGGCATACGATCGGAATACGCATTGATAAAACCTGAAGGTTGAAAAACAAACCGATCATATGAATTAAATTTTGCACTGCGCGATCGACGGAAATGTGCGCACAGAAGAGCGATGGGACTCAATCACGGTTCATAGGTTGAGAAACTTGGTGGATGCTACTTGGAGTAGGCGACAGTATTGGTAAAAAGAGACGCTTGACAATAAAAGGCATCACACAACGGTGACGAATCAATCAAAGAATGTTGTTTGGAAAGAACGATTATGCAAACATGGACATAGTGAAACAAACATGACTAACCGATTCAAAATGTCATGCATATGTGAAACGTAATCGGTTGGATTTCTGAGCATCATGCGAAGAGGAGTGCAATCCTTGGTCCAATCGTTGGGGGCCCGTGAACGGTAAGGATAGCCAGCCAAACAGCCAATCTGGTCGATAGGGGTGTACGATCCGGTGCGACCTTGTAGGCACAGTTGGCTGGACCAACTAGCCAGACTGCGGTGACAAGCGGCGCGACCATCGGTCAATCCCTGGAACTCAACAGAACCTTTCGGGAGTGTAGACAATTTACGCGAAATCAGTTGCACCAAATCGGGACCAATTCTAGTGCCGAATTCGAAGTTTTCCGCACTCTGGAGAGAATTAGCCGCCTCGGGCTCAGCACGTCCACATCGAAGATTATTTATTCTGGATAACAGAGACAAACGCGCTCGACGCTCCGTAGCACGATGCCGCAAAATTGACTTTGGCATCCCGATGTCACATCGTCGTGGAGGGACGGAAGCTATAAAAAATATTTCAATTAGAAGGGTTGGGTGCTGTCCTACGCACACAGCGGAGAATTATTGAAAACCGTATAGGTAGTGCAACAAGAGTGAGGTGGGTTCAGTCATCATTGTTGTTCAGGGGTGCTTTCGGATAGATTACTTGAACGGGATCAGAACTATTTGAAGCCACCGTCATGTAAGTAACCGATGCATGAATCTTCGTTTATCGTCGATGGTGTGCAAGAGCAGAAAACGTTATATTACAACGTTAAATAGTTTAGCTTTTCATCAGATACGGCGGTGATAAGTTGATCCATACAGTATTCATTTATTGTGATTGGTCTGATAGTTCTTGACTGAGAATTCAAATACTGAATAGGGAATGCCATGTGAGTAGTTAACTCAGGTAATCGGGTAACGCTTGGTTCTCTCACGCCGTTCCCACAAAGGCTTAGGCTCACCCATTGGTTGTGTTAAGCAAGCTGGGCTATAAATATGCATAGAAACTTTCATAGCGGGTGTTGGAACGTCGAAAGATCATGGAATGTGGGTAGTCAAGCTACCAAGTGGATAATGTATGTCTTTTGAAGGTTTGATTACCCATGATCGGATCCAGGCTGATACACCTATTTCAGACTGATTATGCTCTACAATAGTGAGCGCGAAGGTGGATTTGGTTTAGTGGTAACGATCAATCCACGCGTTGAGTAATCATATTTCTAATGTACCCGATTTCATTAAGCGCATGGTTTCGTCTGAGTGGAGACTTCTTTAAAAAGTACTACTGTCTCTATGCATGTCGCTAAGTCATACGCCTAAGAAAATATAAGGTACTGTCATGATTTTTTGTTGTATACTTTCTATATACCGTTGACTAACACATCTTGTTTGCATTTCAGCTATTGTACGCTCATTCTTAGAATAGTAAAGCGTTGCTTACTCCACTCAAACCCGTCTTCCTTTTCTACTTAATTCGGATCGTATAAAGAACGTTACAATTTACTATTCTAAGAATACAATGGAATCAACTCTGCGTCCAAGATTTTTCGATGCTGATCCAAACTCTCCAGACGCCACTAAACGCTGGAATCACTGGTTCCGGACTTTTAACACGTACCTCAATTCAGTGGATTCTGACAAGCTCGATAAATTGGAAACTCTCATACATTTTTTGGATCCATTGGTTTATGACTATGTCGCGGACTGCAAGGATTATCACTCTGCAGTCAATACTCTACGCAAATATATGTTCGTCCTAGTAATATTATCTATGCACGATACCTCTTGCAAACATGTAAACAAGAAAATGGACAAGACGTTGACCAGTTTGTTCAAAAGCTAAAGTCTTTAGCTAAAGACTGCGAATTCAAAGCAGTCACTGCGGCTGAATATCACAATGAATGTGTTCGTGACGCCATAATAAACGGGATTTTGTCCCATTCTATCCGCGAAAAACTCTTGGCTCATAACGATCTTTCCTTGGACGAAACACATCAACTCGCAAGATCGCTTGAACTGGCACACAAGCAGTCACAATCATATGGAAACAATCAGTCGTTTTCATGCTCAACTGCTCCGAATCATTCTGAAAGTGTATCTAAGTTATCACCACGATCTGATGCTTGCGATAAGGAGGTTAATTTTTCAGCACTGTCTACTCAAAGTTGCTATTTCTGTGGTCGGACAAAACATCCTCGTTCTAAATGTCCGCGCGCGAAGCTATTTGTAATCTTTGCGGCAAACGGGGTCATTTTCAACGTGTATGTCGCTCAAGTAACACAGGCAAACACCATACTAATTCAGTTATATCATCTTTATCGGTTGCGGCCGTACCTGATTGTTTATCCCGTACAATTACAACCGTCTCTGTAAACGAAACACCCCTTCGAGCTCTGATCGACACAGGAAGCTCTTGCAGCTTTATCAGCCCCGAGGTATTGAAACTGCACACTTGGAAGGTTTATCCAGCCAAATCAGTCGTCACAATGGCATCAACTTCAACGTCTTGCCAAACAACTGGTTACTGCTCTGTTTCTATCAAATACCGAGGTGACTCCTATGGGAATTTTAAACTGTTTGTACTTCCCAATCTTTGTACAGATATCCTACTTGGACATGATTTCCTGGGTCTTCACGATCAAGTTGAAATTCCATTCGGTGGAAGCCGTGATACTTTCGCTCTTTGTGGCCTGGCTGCCGCAGTTGTGGAATCGCCGCCACTTTTTGCCAACTTATCTCCTGAGTGCAAACCGATTGCAACAAAATCTAGGCGGCATCACCCGGATGATGTGTGTGCATCAACTTCGAATTCAGATCAGCTCGAAAAACTGCACAGCTCACTTTTCCACCCAGGGATCACTCGTTTTTTCCATTTCATTCGATGTAAAAACCTTCCATATTCTATTGATGATGTCAGACGTGTTATATCCAACTGCAAAGTCTGTGCAGAACTGAAACCAAGATTTTTCAAATCATCTGGTAAGCTAATTAAAGCCACGCAACCATTTGAACGTTTGAGCATAGATTTTAAAGGTCCGTTACCATCTTGTTCACTCAACCGCTACCTGCTCACATTAATCGATGAATTCTCGCGGTTCCCATTTGCCTGTGCCGATTTATCATCAGCCACTGTAATTGAATGTCTTACACAACTTTTCTGCCTCTTTGGGATGCCAGCATACATTCATTCAGACCGGGGATCGTCTTTTATGTCTTCCGAAATCAAGAGTTTTCTGCTTGAGAAAGGCGTCGCTATGAGCCACACTGCGGCCTATAACCCACAAGGAAACGGTCAGGTTGAACGCCTCAACGGTACCATTTGGAAGACAATATGCCTAGCATTACAAACCCGTAATTTACCTCCAACTCGTTGGGAGCTAGTCCTACCTGAAGCACTTCATTGCATAAGATCATTACTATGTACGTCGATCAATTGCACCCCTCATGAACGCATGTTTCAATATGCTCGGCGTTCTACCGCAGGAACATCCTTACCTTCTTGGCTGACGACACCGGGTCCTGTACTTTTACAGCGATGCGACCGATCTTCTAAATACCAACCGTTGGTGGAGGAAGTACAACTATTGACCTGCAACCCACTCTATGCACACATTGCTCATCAAGATGGTAAGACTGAAACAGTGTCTCTACGCCGCCTAGCCCCAACAGTCAGAAATTCAACGCCGATTTTTCCTACTACGTCTGATACTCCAGTAATAACCGAACACCGTGAACAGTCTGATGTTCAAAATGCCAATCCTGATCTAGATGACCCATTATGTGTACCCCCCACCGAAATTGACTCTCTGTGTTACCCTCAAATTTTGGAACAACAACAACGCATCCGTCCTTACAATTTGAGAACTCGAGAAGCTTGATTTTTCTGTGTTGACCTCATCCAGCACGAAAGATTGTCTTCCATTTCAAAGCCCGGGTGAATGTCATGATTGTTTGTTGTATACTTTCTATATGCCGTTGACTAACACATCTTGTTTGCATTTCAGCTATTGTACGCTCATTCTTAGAATAGTAAAGCGTTGCTTACTCCACTCAAACCCGTCTTCCTTTTCTACTTAATTCGGATCGTATAAAGAACGTTACAGGACTAATACCATCTTCAATCGATTCGTGGTGGAGCTTCTAGTGTTGATGGCAAGAAACATATTGGGCCAGCGGATACTGAAACGGTTATTAGCGTTTGCAGCCTGGGTCAGTTTGGTGTTTGCAACACCGAACTCATTCATTCTACGTAATTTCGGATACGAGGTAAACCAGCTATAGCAGGAACAAAATAAGTTCAATTACATTGTAATCCATGTCTCTTGGTTGTCTTCAATACTTGGATGTTGTGTGGCCCCAAAAGGAATATGGCCTACATTTATGGCACATTGTTTCGCGCAATGCTTAGACTTGGACTTGGAAAACACATAGGAAACGTTTAAACTTGATAACTTTGGAAAAGCAAGATCGACAAAAAGCTCATGGATACGAGGAATCAGTTGAGCAACAGGGCTGAACTAGAGATAATCAACGTCATAGATTGAGGTAACTTCTGAATTTCATTTATTGTGGATAAACTGCAGTTGAATGGGAAAAGCGCTACAAGAACACCCGCGTAGTTGTATGACTGTTGACCAACACCTAGGTGATAACAAGCCTATGGACTAAATGTACATAAAACGCGTAGAACCGAAAGAGGCGATAATGATAAAACGCGATTAATTATGAAATATCGTTCCACTTAGTAACTGTTGTTGACAGGTAGAAGAGTCTGGGATCGTTCGAGAGTTAAACACTGTTTATCTTCTGTAACCCAAGTTTAGTTGAAAGTGCGATTCCATAACATGAATGGTTAATTCCGTTTCATTATTTGTCCATCATTTACAATTCATGACCAATCGGAGAGATCTGGATCAGGTTACGTGATTCGTGGAAAAGTAGTGAAATTGTGGGGTTGAAACTTTGCAACCAGCCACAAGTAAAGCTTACCGAAGGAAGCACGACCTGAAGTCTCTAAACAGCAATCTTGGTTATAACAAGTTTTTGGTAACGTTTCGCTTCTGGACACAGAAGCTTCGTTAGACTCCCGATCGGCCTCAAAAATGGCAATCTTAGTTAATTTGGACGAATTTTCGTTTATCGTATAGTGTGACGACGGTAGGAAATCGACTATAATACCTCTTCCAGTTTAAGACACGGTTCTCGAAGAACAGAAAACTCAGTTGCGATTTCCACAAAAAAATGCAACATCAATGTCAGATACCTTAAAAGTAAAGGTAATTTGTGTAAATAAGGATAAAGAGTGTAACGAATTCCGGGTACACATACCTTCCACAATAATAGGCTGAATGGTCATCGGTTCGGGTAATGGAGGGTAATAAAAACCTACGGAAATAAGAAATTTGTTTAAAAGAGGAACGGTAATTCCATCATTGTAAAAGTATGATCGTTAGAAATTCAGGCATGGTATGGTATGATATGAAAGCACAAGCCTGATCCAGGCAATGTGCCGTACAGTCAAAGACTGCACGTGGGCTACGATACTGTCAGGTTGCCCAGGCCTAGACAGATATGAGGTGGGAATAGAAATGGTAGTGAGACTCCAGCGTGTTTCATGATACTAATCAAGCGGGAATAATAAACCCTTGGATTAATGTGGCAGACGGTATAAGCTTCAAAACAACCAGCCAGAAATTGATTTTATAATGGAGGAACATGGCCGCCTCTCTGTCCGTCAGATTGAAAATGTCAGTAGCATCATAAAGTCCAATGATGGTAAAGAAACGCGAGTAGAATTCAGAAACACCGTTAGTGAATCCACACTACTGTACTCGGCATTTAAATCTCTACTACGAAAACACAGGGTAAACCAACTTTCCTGAAAAGAAGAAACATTTGTTGGTGCATTTGTAGAGCAAAGTTATAACTTCCTTAGAAATTACAGAACGCGTTATGTAGGACTAATTCGCCGAACAGACGTGATTCGCTCCATCAATACGTGTAACGAGACGGAAATTAGAATCGAAATGTTAATAGATAGCTGAAACAGCCAAATTCTGGAAGACAGGTTATCTACATTGACATTTTATCACATAGACACCATGACCGGTTTGCCGCAGTTTATGCTAGCCGGGCTGGAGCGGTGAGATCAGGATTCGTGAACCGTGATTGCTCGGCAATATTCGGTTTCAATGTTACTTTGTGATAATTTCGTCCCTCTATATTTGTATGCAATCTACGAAACGGCCCAGAGCAGCAAGCAAAGCAAAACGAGGAAACATTGAGCACGAAAATAGTGATTCTTAGACAGAATGATCGAGAAAAGCTCACTTGCGGTGTAACGGGAATTTTCATTGACTGCTCTGATCACACTTTCTGAGAAAAAAGGGTTGTTCGTGTTGACATGTGAGCTATACAGTGACTCCCGTTGTCTGCGCACTGAAACGATAACATATACGAAATAAACGTTGAAGGTGCTATTAACAATAAAGCAATATAATAATGATATTATTATTAATAATAATAATACAATGATCTATTTTCAGATCTGCGTCGAACGTTAATAAACAGAAAAGTCAATAAAATGTTTTACCTGCTCACTCAATGATACAAAATAAAACCGGTTCGATTTAAGTCAGTGTTGCATATGGTGTTCAAACATCACCAAGCATATCTTGATTTACCACTTTTTCACTGTTTGAAGGCTCAGTTTACCTAATCTTTAATGTCTGCACCTGATGACCGCAAACAGTTAGAAACCATTTGATGATGGTAAGTGCAGAGGATGCGAGCAATTTAACATCACCAAAGCAACTTACTCATCAATGATCTCTATGCATCCCCCTGTAACTAAATCGCAAAAGCGACGTAAAGACTACCGTTATTAATAGCCTGTCGATTCTACGGTTCTTTTTTCACGACTTCGGGACTCACACACGTATTAGCAACAGCCCTTGACTCGTTGCTACATAGAATCAGTCAAGTAATCTCAATAAAAAGCTGCTACGAGACACAAATGAAACTCCAAGAAATTCGAACCGAAAGCGCGCTGTTTGACAGCAAACTGCTGGTGATACAAATACCTCATGCTAAAAGCGATTTAAGAAAAGCTTTCACGGTGTTCGGACGTGATTATATTAGCCATTCCATTGCACTTTTCAACAGTAGTGTACATAAACCGTATTGCATCATCGATCAATGCACCCAAAGTGAGGTGAAATCATATCAGAGGATGTTACGAAAAATCTATTAAGCTGCTTCATTGGCTTCGTTTATATTATAAAATGATTCATCCAAAAAACTTGGGTTAGACGGTACTTTTCCTAATCTCTTGAGTCGTCCCCACCCGCGTTAAAATATCAGTTAACGGGTCAAATCAGCAAAAGATATGAACGGAAAGATACAACGAGTCCACCACAAATACGTACCTTCGTCAACAACATCAATGGAGTCCACGGCAGTGATGAGCTCGGCACGGGGACAAAGGTCACGGCACCGCTGTTGAACGAACGTCGGCAGGTCACGAGCCATCTCGGCCAGGTTGGAAATTTGTCCGAGTAAACGGGCTGCCGCACCGGCTCGGTCTAACCAATCCAGATCGGGGTCGTTGAATGCGGAGGCGTGAGCACACGGAGCAGGCTGTCCTGTAGGTGACGGAGTCAACACCAAGAACGGATGGCTAATAGCGGATATCAGCCGGGGGAGGGAGTAGCTTAAGAGCCCATCATGAATGTGAAACGGAGAGAGGATCGGACGAGTTTCGAACAAATTGGGATGGTTGCAGACCTTGCGCAATTGCATCAACACATTCATCACAGAAAGGAATTGGCCAGATTTCAGGGTGTCTTTGGTGCTAAAAAGAATACACACGAAGTTCATCCGTAAAATGATAGAAATAATCTTATGGTGATTAAGCACTCGATACTTGCTAATGGTGTAATGCTTTCGACAAGGATGATGAAGGTGAGACAGACTATCATTGAGGATATTTTTCACATTCTCGAAAACAATGCAGGTGCGAAGTTTGACAAACCGCTGCAATACTCACCTGCTTAATGACATAAAGTCATCGTAGAGAAAGCGTTGTCGTCGAGACAAGCGACACATGATGACGTGTTCAAACTTTTTCGGCATTTGGCGCTCCACATCCGCTTTCAGGCGACGAAGTAGAAACGGTCGTAACACTTTGTGTAAGCGAGCTACCAGTTGTTCGTTGTACTCGCTATTACCCTCGATCATACCTGAATCAAGTGGAATAAGAACAATGAACAAGTGGTGCAAATTTTATTTTACGATTTTCGAAAACAACAATGCAGGAGACACGCGCATTTATCGTGGGAAAAAGGAGTCATTTTTCAACTGAGCAGGCTGTCCTGTAGGTGACGGAGTCAACATTAAGAACGGATGGATAATAGCGGATGTCAGCCGGGGGAGAGAATAATTTCAGGGCCCATCATGAATGTGAAACGGCATAGGAGTTGGGTGTCAGAAATTAATGATTCTAGTTCTGTTATACTTTAGTATGATGCCACCATAGCGGCATTTGAGTATAACAACGTGCAGACTAATAAATGTCTGATCCCTCAATTTCATGTAAATCACACCATCTGAGTTTTTCAATAGATGGTGACGCCTCGGCATACGTCAAATCTGACGTCGTAACCGCTTTTAACAAGAAGACTGAAATTTGCCGTTAGAATACACCCCGAACTTCAGCTGTATTCCAGAAGTAGGGCAACAAAGGTCGACCTACATTGTAAGGTGCTGTAAGAAAGTACAATTTGGCGGAAGCGCGCATGCTCGCGAAGCATTGCTACTCCGCCTGAAGACCTTCATCGACACCCTATGTTATATTTCTATCTAAATCGCGCAGACACTAATAATTCGGAGCACGCCTTGACGTTTACGCTTCGATTTCGACAAAGATGATCGAAAACAGCCGAATGTTGTCGGTAATTAACAACGGCAGATTCTGAGGGATTTCGAGACCAGATCAAGATCCCCGAGTGCAGTTTTCAGTGAATAGTAGGTAGATACGCAATAGTCAATCTACAGAACCGAGACTCAAGATTGCGGATGAACTTCTGTCTCTGGGGGTCAACCAGAACTAATGAATAAGTGTAAACTCATCGCTTTTTGAAGCAAGCAATATACTTTTCAGTCACGGTGCACATAAATTAGTTGCCACTTTGATTGGTAGCAGGGAATTGAGAGAATGGAAATGGAAATTCCTGTAAGAGCAATCAATTTTGAGATAATTTTCCAATAAATCGGAGACTGATGAAAAACGCGGAGAGCGACCGGCAGTGATTAGATTTACAACGTAAATGGTCTGATGCACTATCCCAACGTCCCAACGATAACTTCCCCAGAGTTCACGCCGACCGCTGAAACCATAAGCAAACTTATTAGAGTCTAGACGGAAAACCCCTATAAAACGCATCGCTTTTCTAACTATGTTTAGGAGTTGATTGTTAGGATTTGATCCAACATTTCGCCAGTTACATGAGCAGCCAAGCTTTAGGTAAACTGACCACTACAACCGCATCTGCGAATGACTCCACACGGATTCCATCCATCGTAAAATACTGTGAAAGTGCATGTAAACTATGATTAGATTGTGAAAGCGCTGTCCTGTTGGTTACACATTTTAGCCAAAGGCTTGGCTGGAAGAAGAAGATGAAATTGGCTTAATTCGTAAAAATGAACCCTAATTGTTCTTGTCTATAATTTAACCCAAAAAATAGGCTCTATAGTGCATCGGTCGTCGTACACAATAAAGAGACGCATTTCCGATTAATATCAAAGATCTTAAAAATTACGGTCATTCTCCGTTCATTCTGATACTTCCTTCGGCTTTCCCAAGATCTCTTCCTGTTCATACTATGTTTTAGAAATTAGAAAGTTGAGTATGATCAGATAATGGTTAACCGGTTCGCGGAAAGCTGCCGCAGATTCCAATTGTATATAACAAGCACGTGCTTCTAAACCAAATAGTGTCAATGTGTAAACTTCGGACGGAAACGGAACTTCCAACCAAATTAGAACTGCTTCACATGGAGAGGTTATATTGGAGAAAATCGCTCTCATGAGAATGCCTACAAAGATGGTGATCATGCTTTTATACTATGTAGGGCTACTTCCAAATAAAAATAGATAGCGATCGAAACGTTTTCATAGGATTCAATTTACAAAACTTATAGGATTACGCTGAGAAACTTGCTTCTTGTTGCGCTGTGTAGTACTACCAAGCCGCTGGAAGACGATAATTTAAATTATGCCTCCAAAGTTAACGGTCAAGAGTACTTTATTTCAAACCCGTAAAGTCAATTTCCAATTTCGTATCTCTCTTACAAACTTCTTTGCACAACAAGTAAAGCCTACCCCAAAGTGAAACTTCCTGAGTTTAGAATAGGTCTTTCGGAATACGACCGTTTTCAATTGTATACACAACAGCTATCCCATGTAGACGACACTTTTGCGGTAAAATAAGCATGCTGTGCAGTCTCTCTTGAGGGAAAACTTGTGCATCTATTACTTCGGCTATCCGTGGTATGTTCAATATGCGACGGATGGTTGAACCATTGTCAACATATCAAATAATAGACACAGGATGCAGGAAAATGAGGAATACAAATTGTAACATTTACGTTAGCATGAAATGCTAGAAATGAATTTACGTGTCATGTTGTCCGTATGAGCCACGATTAAAAACAATACGGGTTCATAACACCTGCGTTAAGAATCCACGTAGTAAACCATAAAAAAAACGTGGAAACAGAATGTAGCTTGTACGGAAGTCATACGCCTGGCTCTGAGCTCGTAAATTATACCGGCGTGTTGCACTGCCTGGAAAAAACGTTCAGTACACGTTTGTTTTAGTTCTCGCGGATTGGGGCTTCAAATGTTATTAACTCCGAGTACATGTCAAAATGCATATCGTCAGATTATAATCCCTTTAGTTGGGTGATTACGCGCAACCCCGTGTTCAGTGTACGGATGTGCAATCGTGCAGTGCTTTTGAGCTGCATGATGAAACACACTGGGGTCTCACTACCATTTCTATATTCATTCTTAAATCTGTCTAGGCCTGTGCAACCTGACAGTATCTTAGCCAACGTGCAGTCTCTCACTATGCAGCACTTTGCCTGGACCGGGTTGTGCTTGCATACATACATACATGCATGCATACATTAATAATGTGGCCTAGTGACGCGATAACTGAATAAAAATGGCGACTGAGGCGAGCGTAGCAAGTAAGACTGTTTAAAGTGATCAATAACTAAAAAAGCGATTGAAAAAAATGCACAAATTTATATATAAAAACATTCGTTTAAGTTAAAAATAATTGATCTGTTAGTGGGTGAGATGTAAATGAAATCGCTGCAGGAAACAGACTTTTGTTGTGATACAAAATGCGTACCCGTCAGAGGTGAGGCGAACCATTCTTGAAAATCTCGATGAGATTGAAAGATGTGGGGCATGAGGAAATGCATCAGAGACCAAAGTTCCATTAGCGAATTTTGCAAAGGTGTACCGGTGAGCAAGAGCCGTCGTTGGCTGTTGAATGTGAGCAAGGTTTGCCATCGTTGTGATTTAAAGTTCTTGATGTTTTGAGCCTGTGATAGTAAGTAGTGTAGTGGGTAAAAATACAATCACATTACATAATATCAGGCCAGTTATATTAGCAATACAGTGGAACCCGGGTACAACGAATCGCTGGGGAGAGAGTAAAATGTTCGTTATAAGCGGAGTTCGTTGTAAGTAAAACGCATTGTCAGACATGTGATTTTGGCGCCGTTTTTCTGTACACGTGTAAACAATAAAGTAGTGTGTTTCTGCATGCGTGTAATCCATTTGATGAACAGATGATGCCACAGCACACAGATCACAACATTAATTCCAAGTTCATATTAATAATAGTAAATTTATTTTAAAACGAATGGCATGAATGTTTCAGAGAGTTGCTTCTTCTGCTGCAGGAAGGTGGACAGCGTTGAGTTTGCTTTGCCTGATTTTTTTTAGCAATTTCAGATTTTGTCATTTGGCCATTCTCCACTTCAGCTAAAACTTCCCTTTTTTTCTCTAGGCTAAACTGCTCTCGTTTTCGTTGTCTGTCAGCCATCGTGTAACTGTAAGCAGGGAATGAAGTGTCTGTCTGAGTGATTGCAATTTGTCATGAGTCTGTGATAACCAATCACAGAGAATTCACGTGATTTTCTTGTGCGTGCGTACGAGTCAGTTAGCACACTGTAGGCCAGGCTGCCTGTGTCTCGTCAAGCTGTGTCAGTTCTATTTTTAGCGCACTGCAGGTCACTCTTGACGGAGCGTTGTGGGTTAAAGGCAAGACAAAGCGAGTTCGTTGTATGCATGAACTTTATTGAACAAACATAGCTGTCGGGAACGTGTACAGTGTTCGTAATAGGCGAGATTCGTAACGAACATATTCGTTGTACGAATGTTTTAAATAGGCTTACAAAGAAGGAATTTATTTGGGAAATCATGATGTGTTCGTTCAAACCGCGAATTCGTTGTAAGCGAGTTCGTTGTAGGTGGGTTCCACTGTATATAGCTACCCTACGAGTTGGAATCAACTTGCTCTTGACCGCTTCCTGTGGCGGCACTGGATAAAGCGTCATCTACAAGCTGGGGAAGAACAGATATGGCTCTAGACTGCTGACTGTAGATAACACCATCAGCATGCAACTGGCGTCGTAAGACCAAGTAGTGCCGTGAACACAGCAGGAGATTGGTCCTCAGGAAACTGACTTTTTAGTCATTCAAAACGATCACGCGCTTGTGATGTACATTTATGGGCCAACAACAACAAAAGCAATACTTATGCAATAGTAAAGCATTCACTTTTTAAGCGTGAATATGCTAGTTTCATGCACACTCGCCATGCAAAAGCCGAAAAATTTACTTGAAGATCATTGCTCGGCCTACTGAGTGTAAAATCACAAACCCGAGTTAAATTGAAGTGCTGTGCGGCATGATAGACGGCTCATAGGGTGACACAATGTGAGAAACCTAAGACTCGAAGACTGTATTTATTTGCCAGTTGCATCTCATTACCGAGTACAAGCAATTTGTCACCGGAGCACCACACGATAGTGCATCCACGTACTCATTTGAGAAAACATCGTTCAGCGAGGCGTAGGTAGTAACCGAATAGAACTGAGCTGGCAATGCCAATGCCATTCACTTGGGAAGTGCAACAGCGAATTTCCAACACCAATTTAGGACACGTAAGCACCGGATAATTCATTACTAACGTTTGTTGTTGAGGTTAACGACTGCGTAATTAAACGGTAGGTTGCCGTTCGCATGTGAAACAATGGCTTACCACCGATAATAAACTGAAATCAAGAAGTTACTGATGTCACATTGCCAACATTAACTGTTTAGTTTATATCTAAGGCATTACGTTAGTTTAGTAAGCAAGAATGTGCGACACTTTCCCTAACTTCTGAAATCATAGATGTACAAATATAATGGTACATGATAGACCAAAAGGTGCAAGAATTACTTCATCCAAGATCAAATACTTCCACTTCTTCCGCTTGAACACTGGGGCATCTTGAATGGCCAATCGATATGAGGTAATACACACGTGAAACGCGTTTGTCTTGGTCCACCCCTGAAATAATTCAAGAATGAAAAGGAATTGTTTAATAGATCCGCTTGAAAAAGAAAAAGAAATAAATCGTTGATGATCGCATGTCACGCTGTGATTGTGCGTATACTCAATAAAGGAGATATCAAGACCAGTTTCCATAATCCCTGAAACAGTGATAGCATGATTGATAGTCTAAACCTTGAATTAAGTGTAATCAAGATTGGAATAACCAATGCCAGATCTGCACTAAATGAAGGCGAGACTGGGAACGATCCAGATGTTGCTGTGCTCACAACCGCTGTGTCTGAAGCATCAGCATATACAAAGCTATAGTTGGAAGCCATTGCTCAATACAAGGAATCACAATGTTTAAATACAGAAAAGCAGTGATTCACGGTCAAGCGCTCAAGACACGTAGAATGGCTAGTGCATTGTGGTGTGTAGGAGGTGCGCACCATAATACATCAACGTATACATGACCTACACTGCGATGTTGGTTGCAACGGAATGTGAACGGTGCACCATAAGTGGCTGCATTGTCATTTCTGATGTTATTTATTCAGTGCGCCGAAAGAAATAGGTGGCACGATTCAAAGAATCAAATTTTATTAAAAAACTAGAGACTGAACTTGCTTTGAACACTTGGGTAAGGTTTAGAAAAACTTATCCTTTTATTTCACTGTACCGATCGGGTATATATATATATATATATATATATATATATATATGTGTGTGTGTGTGTGTGTGTGTGAGTGTGTAAAATAACAATCCTGGATTCAGGCACAGTATTGCAACGTCATAGACTGCGCGTGGGTTAAGATACTGTCAGGTTGCCCATGCCTGGACACAGATAAGAGAAACTGACAATGAATCCCCAGTGTGAAGCTCAGTACCATTGGCAAATCAATTTAGCACTTTGACATCGATCGGAAAAGATGGGTAAAGTGCACAATAAAAACTTTGGTATATGAAGTGAAGGTTTAAGAAGATGTCACGTAATTTTGCTGTGTTTCATCACTTAAGTAAAAATATTTCGTACCGTTAGCACCCATCAGGTGAGGGCAGCACGATCAAGATCAGTATGCCTTGGAACAGTGAGAGAATGGTTAGCAAAATTAGAACAGCTTAAGGCCAATGAAAAAAGCATACCTTCCGTCGCTCTCTTCTTTCTTTCATGTGTCCGAAATAGCTGATAATCTTAAAGCCCGGACACCAACGCTTGAATTCCATTTCCCAGTTCAAAATGACACTTGTGGGAACGATTATCAAATGCGGACCCCAAATGCCGTGTTCACAAGCTAAATGGGCCAACAGAGCAATGGTTTGAATGGTTTTTCCCAACCCCATTTCGTCTGCCAGAATTCCGTTGAGACGCTTCTGAAAAATGGTAGCCAACCAGCTCAGACCGACCAGTTGGTATTCACGTAACGTGCCGCCGGACAAGAGAAATGGAGTTTTTATCACAGGGCCAGTGATGGACATTGTGGTGCTGCTGGGCTGAGCTTTGATAGCTTCGGCGGTCAGTGCCTAGTGAATGGGGAACAAACAAAAGGGCACAATGATCTCATTTCGGCACGTAACAGATGTAAAACATTGCATATCGTTTGTCTCTTAACAATATTGTAGCTTACCTCAAAGGACTGATGGTCGTGAACATTTTTATACGGGTAAGCAGCCGGAAAGGTATGTATGCAAGAGCAACGAACCTATATGGCGGATTCTCGCGGGTTATCAAAGCCTTTATATTGTTCTGCAAACCACGCCGAACGAAAAATAGAAAACTCAATGTTGATGTTGAAACAAAACTGTCCACTACCATCGCCAACAGTGGAATTATGATTAGGATCCCTACCGCTGGTCCTTGCATTGTAATCACCGCTACTTGCACTAAACATTCAATTGTCGACGTTACTATCTAGGAGCTGATCAGGCAAAGACACATGATAAGCCACGAAACACCTGTTATTGGTTTACTCATTTGTACCCTACAATAAGTCTTCGAATTTTCAATTGCGCATTATAGCAAGCTCCCGTAGCCCGGAATAAAGAGCTAGCAACCATTAGGCTATAAAGCTTGAGGTGTGCAAACGGATTGGACCTGGTAAGCTGAAGTTGGTGCAAACACAATAGTCAAGAAAGAGAGATGTGCATAGCAAGTATAAAATAAATAACAGCAGATTTATAAAGCGGGGAAGTTTGAGGTGTGCAAATATATCGAGTTTAACAAGCCTGATCCAGGCAAAGTGCCGCACAGCCATAGACTACACGTGGGTTACGATACTGTCAGGTTAACCAGACCGTGACAGATATGATAATGAAAATAGAAATGGCAGTGAGAATCCAGTGTGTTTCCGTATGCAGCTCACTATCGGCTGCAAATCAATTCAACAGAGTGCTAGCTGTACAGCACACAAGTACTGTACGGTTGTACATCCGTGCAACAAGCGCGGCTAGGCGGAATTGAAACGGTCAAGAAAGAGAAAGGATGCCTAATAAGGTAAAGCAAGAGTTTGGAGGCTGTTAGAAGATATACTGTGGACTCAAAACAGAATACTCACATCGATGCTCGAAGATTGTGTTGAATGTTCTTTTGGGGAGTTTTCCGGTACATCAACCGTAACAGGATCCAGTTCCTCTTTGTAGTTGGATAGTAACTGTTCAAGTGGCATTGCAGCCTCTGCTTCCAATTGTGCTATTTCATTTGCGGGTGTACCGCCGGATTCCGAAGCAGCTACGTGCTCTTCAGCAGCGATTGTCGTTTCATCATCCGCTGATTCCCTGGCACTTGCCGGGCTGTAGGAACTATCTTCGTCAACGACCGCACTCTGAAACGGATGAACAGCATACAGAAATGGCGAACATTTGAAGTAAGAATATGAAACAATGAAAACAGATAGATAACTGGAAACACGAATGAGAACAACACATCATGGAACATTTAGCTCAACTGTGCATCAAATTAAAGAGTGGCAGAGTTCAGCTGAAGAAACCGGGGAAGAGCAAAGGACTTCAAAAACCCACTAGAGATCCTATTTGCATGTATTTCCATCACACACACACACACACCCGAAGACCGGTTTTGTGCTGTATATACTCACCAGGTAGGGACAGTAGGATCAGCATCCGCATGCCTTGAGAGAGAAGGGTTTTCTACTTTTCAACCTGCTGATATCTAATTGTCACTTTTGTCAATGCAAAGTCGTCAATCGATAAGAAAGTGAGTTATTGTTATGTGAGATCAGTGTAATTAAAGTCAAATATAAACCTGCGTGAAAGCACAAGGCCTATTTGTAACGTCGCTTCACGGATGTGCAATCGTGCAGCACTTCTGTGCTGTGCACCTAACATCGCGCTAAATTTATTTGCCACCGGTAGTGAGCTGCATGCGAAAACACGCTAAAGTCTCATTGCCATTGCTATTTTCCTTTCCCATATCTGTGATTACATACATACATACATACATGCATACATACATACATACATACATACATACATACATACATACATACATACATACATTCAAAAACTGTAAGTTGAGAAACCAATAGAGATCACAAAATTGAACAATAAAGGTAAATAGCTTAAAATGAGTGTTGGACTTCTTGGTTATGTTGATAGTAAACACTGTCTCAGCAAAGAACCTTATAAAATTCAACGTATTAGACAAACGAGTTCCCATGGCACCAGCACGAACAGGTAATGTATTATATAGGCAAAATCAATCAGCTAAATGTTGCGGCTAAGCAAGGAACATTGTTAAGGGCTTGAAAAATATGTGTATCATGATTGACAAACGACTCAACCACATGATAGTAAACGGACTACTAACCTAGCTCACGTTAAAAACTTTATCGGCTGCTTGAAGTATATTATGGGAGACAGGGGTGCAAATGTGATGATTGGACAAGTTCAGTGGCACTATTCGAATAATAGCGAACAAATGGGATATCAAAAGAAAAATAAGCAACCCGCAACGTTTGAATTGTCCGGATATTAATGAGAAACTGGATCACTACTGTTATGTCCTTAAAAATTATTAGAAAACGTTGGAAGCGAAAGCAAACGCACCTCATCATCATCATTCGTAGGTTTTTCCAGATCATCCAAATAACCAGGAGGCAATAATTCCTCGATAGGACAAGTTGCATCAGCTGCAAGCTGGGCTAATTCAACTTCTGTAGACCGAGTAGGGTCGCATTCAGACGCCATAGCCTCTCGCTCTTCTTGTTCGATAGTCGCTTCATCATCAGTCAACATTGCATCATCAGCTTCATACTCTGAATCGGACGATTCCTCGGCATCTCGAGCTCGTAGTTGTTTCGTGTCATCGCGAAACAATCTATCGTAATCCACAGCTTTATCTTTTCCGGAAGACGATTCAATCACGTTAGAAGTGAATTCCGTTTCACTACGAGGCGAGGTTTTTGTTTCTGAATTGTTGTGAATCGACACGCTGGTGATGCCTTCCGTAAGCCAACGAGTATACTCCTCAGTTGTCTCCAAGACACGACCTAAATGTGAGGTCATCGCTTTTTGTCGCTTAACACTCAAGCGGGCCTGTTGCTTCGCGTGAACAATCTTGAAAATCGGAGAATTCGGTTGTAATAATAATATGATCGACGGATAGCAAGAGAAAGATGCGTAATTGCGAAACGGAAGCTAACCTTGTCAATTTGCCGCCAGAATTCCCGAACCATTCGAGCGATCGAAGCGCAGAGCTTACGAGCACGGAGAACTTCTTCCTTTTCCGCTTTCATATAACGTTCTGTTTTTTCTCTATAAAATTTGACTGCTGCTAGCGCGATCTATTGCAGCAAATGAGACAATGAGAAATCAGAATAAGATATAGTTATAAGGGCAAAGTGTGCACATAGCAATGAAAGAAGTCAAGTTATGCGACGCCTTCCGTACTTTTAACCTCACAAGTAGCGAATTTTATCTCTCTATAACACACATCTGAATATACATAAAAGATAAATACGTATGAGGTAAATGGTGCCAAACCGAATGGTAAAGCATCACGACAAATCAAAATGAGAGTTCAGCAGTTACCTTTTTAGCAGACATACGCTTCCACTGACGTTCTCTCTTAAAATCTTGGGCTAGCCAGTGCAACTCGGAGAAGAGGTGGTCTTGGTGAACACGATCAGTTTTCTCAACGGGTGGCGCCAAGGAAGAAAATGACGGTGTCGCATCCAACGTTGCGACTTCAGCAGTATCAACAGCACTGTGTTCATCTGACCACAAACCGGCTCTTTTCAAATCCATCACCCTCTTTAAAATATCAACTTCTTCATGGGCTAGGCGATACAGCGATACTTCATCCAACCCTCTCTGAAAAGGCATAAAAACCCGCTTGTTGTTAAAATTTATTATTAAAAGTAATAAAAATATTATGATAAGATGTATGAAAGGGGAGCGCAGTAGAAAAATGTGTCACTCACGTCTTCGTCAGAGTCAGCATCAAGTTCGGTCGCTTGTGCGTCGGTATACAATCTCCGAGGGAAAAAGCTGTCGTACGGTAAAATGCCGGACATAAACTGGCCAACCATTGAGAGATCTTCAGGATCCAAATGACTGGAGCACAAAGCATGCATGAGTTCTTGGGATTTTTTCTGCTGCCATGAATAGAAGTCAACCAATAGTGAGCCGCTTTGAATAAAGCTCAATTCAGCAACATCCTCGTGATAAGCTGCTTGAATTCCATGTAAAGTGGATCGCAAAAAATCAAGTAGGGTTGCAAGGATGGGGACTGAATCGTGTGACCTTATTTCTTGAGATTTCATTGGTGAAAACTAGCCACGTGTCGTTGAAGAAATAGGTAGAGTATAGTCAGGATGGAATTACCGTGTATCAAAATAATGGTCAAAACCTGAAATATTAATTGAAATATTTAGTATAGATATACAGCATTATCATCATGGAGCACAGGTCCTAAAGCAGATATGTATGAAAGCACAAGCCTGGCCTAGGCGAAGTGCCGCACAGTCAGAGACTGCACGTGGGCTAAGATACTGTCAGGTTGCCCAGGCCTAGACAGATATGAGGGGGGGATAGAAATGGTAGTGAGACTCCAGTGTGTTTCAGCATGCAGCTCACTACCGTTGGCCAATCAATTTAGCACGATGTTAGCCGCACAGCACAGCAATGCTGCACGATTGCACATCCGTGGAAACTTGTAGTTATTTATAACTTAATACAAATGTTGACATTTGCAAAATTGTTAAATATTAGTGCTGTGCTTTGATTGGCTCAATAATTTAATAGATTATTGTGGTGAAGGAAGCATAAAAGCTTTCAAAAAACATCCTGGCACATAAAATGTATAATAAAGGTAAAAGTAAGAAAATTTAGGAGTCTCAATGCCTTATAGCGGGCCAAAATTGCGACCTGCTTGCACGTTCGTTGGATACATGTGAAGACACTAGTTGAAATCATTGTAGCAGTGAAAAATCGAGAAATCACTAATTGGTAGAAAAGTATTAATTGTTTATGAATTTCTTGATAGACTATGGATTCTCTGTTTTACAAATCTACATTAGCTTCCGTCAGTATAACCGTCAACTATCGGGGCCACGATTATTTGAATCTGCGGGTATCAATTTTAAGTTCGAAAGCACGAACAACACGAATGAGGAAAAGGACATAAGTAAATGTGTAAAAAGGAAGCAAGCAATGCAGAATATCCAAATGCGTGTCAAAAGCTTAATTGACTGGCTGCTCAGTTGTCTAACCGACGTTCTACCAGGCTCTGCAAATAAGGCGTGGTATGGTAAGCGGTGATTAGACATTAAGAGCTGTCCAATCCATTTCAAACGAACAAGCTTCAGTATGTAACTGATTCTGTGGCCTTTGAGTCCTAAAACCTGTCCTTAGATATTTGCATTAGCAATGCGATGCTGCCACCGAATGGGAGCAATCTTTGTATGGTATGAAATGACAAGCCTGATCCAGGCAATGTGCCGCACAGTCAAAGACTGCATGTGGGTTGAGACACTGTCAGGTTGCCTAGGCCTAGACAGATATGGCAAAAGAAATAGAAAGAAGATATAAATGGTAGTGAAAGTCCAGCGTGTTTCAGCATGCAGCTCACTACCGGTGGCCAATCAATTTAGCAAGATGTTAGCCGCACAGCATAGAAATACTGCATGATTGCACATCCTAGCAATCTTAGACAGGCAACTGTGTCAAAAAATGAAACCAGACGGACATCTGCTCGAATAGGCCCGCTTTCGCAAATATCAAGAAGCGTAACAACCACGAATGCATTATACACTTGAAATTTACTATGGAGCGAAACATCGCATTGTCATCACAAATGGCGAAGGTTAGCGAACGCTATAACCGCTTTGCGCACACCCTGTGATATCTCGCTCTCGATATTACCACCAGCAAAGTTTCAACTGCTAAAGTAAACCAAGCAAACGAGGAGTTCCTGGTTGATATCACAGACAGATTTGGAAGAGAACCGCTCCACCCTGGGTAATTTTTTACACTTGTTAGGTGAAAACACATGCGGTAACTTGAAGCTTTAAATGCCAAGCGACCCATAGCATGTTGTATTATGAGGGTCATCCGGGTACTCTAGATTGGTATCCCTCTCACACGAAAGAAGTTCGAATCATTTATCCAACAAACTAGTTAAGCTTTTTGTGATACATCGTAGATCGCGAAGTTAAAAAAATGGCGAAATAGGATAGCCCTGCCACACCGAGTTGAACGGGGATAACAAGTGTCCGTAGGCTGGAACCCAGCACGAGGTTTGGTATTTAAACGTTTTCGAGAACCGAACATATTTCTAGGGTATTCCATGTCTCGGTACGTAGTTACAAACATTGATGATATATTGAAGTGAATGCCGCTTGGATATCTACGATAATTGATCGAAGAAACGTGTGTCATTGCTAACAGCGCAAAAGCAACCTCGACCAACACGAAATCCAGGCTGTTCCTCACATATCTGCACTTAACGTTTGGCACCTAATCAGTGAAACATGATGAAGGCCAGTATTTTAGAAACCACTGAAATGAGACTGATACCCCAATGGTTGTCACACGAACCGCACTGTTCGTTTTTGAAAATCGGAGCAATTACTGAAGCGCTCTTCAGCCGAAATATTAGTAAACAACGCTTGGGGTTCGTAAAATAAGGCATCAGAGTCTGATGCCCTGTGGCGCTGAAGATTCCGTAGTGCATTACAGATCTCCGATTGAGTGGGAGCCTCACGAAAAATCGCCCATGGGAAATAGTTTTCTATATTCTCAAAAGCAGTAGGTGCCGAAGGCCAGTTAAATTGTACATCAAAAAATGTCCCGCAAATCGCTCCAAACACCTGTACGAGAGAAAACTGGAGAAATATCTGTCTAATTTATCGCTTCACTGGTGACTAGTTTGATAAGCTGAAACAGTTTTCTAAAATTGCCTGCAGTAGCTGCAAATTGCGTTTGCGTATCTGACAACTATCCTGAACGGTCCTCCAACTGGCAACCAGTTTTCGCTTGATATGGCACGGTGTATGGCATAATGTACGTCATAAGAAAAGTGACTACCATTGGCCCATTAGTTGAAGCACTTTCAGCACTTCCATCGCGCTGACTCGTTCTTAACGTGGTGTGACGTTTGTGTACCTCATTGACCCATTGAGCAACGTTGGGTGGTACTCTTCGGGTACCTTTGAAGCCACCCATACCAGAAATGTCAGTGGATAGAGGTCATACGAATATGGTCTCAACCCAACCCGCTGCACTGTGAATCTGGCTTTTTAGCCAAATGCTATGGTCAAGAACCATAATTGTTCCCCTGGCAATATCCCAGCCCGCATACAACCATGCATATAGCTACAAAACACAACTCCATATTGCATTGGCCGTTGCGCAGGATAAACAAGATCGCCTTACCTGCTGCGTACAGCAAGGTGGATAAGCGAAAACAAGCTACTGCTAGCCCTACTTTTTACACTATTTCTGACCCTTCCCCTCCTCCTTCCGCTCTTAGCAACTCTCTGTTTATCAATCCAAGCTATAGAAAAGACCGCGCTGAACATGTCGGAACATCCTCTATTCGCGAATTTACAAATCACTTTCTAAACGACGGGCCTCTACTCACATCGAAGATATGAATGTCAGAACCATCAGACAGATGGGCCAGCAAGCTGCTTTGGTTCTTAACTTAGAAAGTCTAACTATTGATGTTTGCTGTTTATCTGAAACGCGTTTATATGATGTCTATAATTACTGAACTTACTGGCCCAAACCTTTCGACTCGTTTTTTTGCACTGCTCAGGTGATTCTGTAGCCGCCATTTCAGGACAGACGTGTGTTGGTATAGTGCTGAATTCACACGCCGAATCCTGTCTAATCGATTGGATTTCTTGCAAAAGCAAAATGTGCGAAGTTAGACTAGCCACTCATATTAGATACAACTCGGAATTTTCTAATCAGATATGCTTGTTTTTTGTAGCATCTTACGCTCGGACTAACATCAATTCGAGAGACGAGAAGAACGCCTTCTACCCAAATTCTGTACGTTCTTTTGCGACGTTCGAAAAGCTCCGATATTGTTTTCTTACCGGGAAATATGAATGCCAGCCTGGGTCGCTTAGATACATCTGAATCACAATTAGGTGGCATGTTTTGTCGTGAAGGCCAACGCACAGATAATTATGAACGGTTCATACAATTCTGTGCACAGCCTCGATTAATCATTAGCAGTACTTCCTTTCGTCATAAAAGATGTCAATGTGGCACATGGCGCTCGTGGATGGAAGCCAACCTTTGGTCCAAATCGACCATATCACAATAAGTGCTCGCTGGAGAGGTTGCATTGAGGACTGCGGCTCTTGGGAATACCTGCATAAATTCGGAATATAATGTTGTGCAATGTAGGCTCTCGTCAAAGTTCTCTAGTACGAAGCCTTCGAACGGGAAACGCAATGCGGTCGGAAAATTCTCTCAGCCTCCAGTCCAACAAGTTTATAAGACCATCTTTAGTAACTCATTCCATGTTACTTTATGTGCAACTGCCGATGAAAGATGGTAAAAGATAGCAGGGAGCAATAACAGTCTGTGGAACTACACAATCATCACCAAAATCCCTATGGATTTCACATCGCTATATAGAAATTCTTCATCAGCGACGCCAAATACCTTATGGTCCTAGACAAAATACGGAGCTTAAGACCAGATGGAGAACAATGGTGGCTAAATAAGGTCGAACAAACCGAAATAGCAAATAATGTTGGTAACGTGCGAAAGCTCTTCAAACTTATTCGATCGACGGGCTCTACAAACAAATGAGTGAGAGGGACTATCGCTGAATGAGACGGCAATCTTATCACTAACAAGAATCACCGCATCTCACACTGGACCGAACAACTTGAAGAACAATTGCGATGGCCGCCTGCAACGGATTCATTGACTCATTTTAAGCAGTATGTATATGAATGAAAACACAAGCCTGGTCCAGGCAAAGTGCCGCACAGTCAGGGACTGTACATGGGCTGAGATACTGTCAGGTTGCCCAGGCCTAGACAGATATGAGATAGAAAATAAAAATAAATTATATACAAACAAGCGAGAAGAATGATTGCCTGTAAACTAGGCTTTATTCAATTCATAATTGGAGTAGAGTGGCTGAAAAAGAGACAAATATGGTGTATATAATAATAAAGGTGGAAACGGTAATAAGACATGTAGCAGCAAACTTCAATCATAGCATTCTCCCACACCGAATTTGAATGAGAGTATGCCGTTAAACAAAAAATGTGCAATATCATGCTTGTCTGTTGCGTAAATTGTAAAAATGAACTCTTTGTTGTTTTTGTATATGCTCCTCGATGTTTGATTCAGCTGCATCAGGTTGTTTAAAATAGAGAGCGAGAGACTTTGCGCAATCACGAGTACCGAATCAGGAATTTCATGTTCGTCAGAATGAACAGGCGTGTTTTCATCAAGAATGGTTGGGCGAATATCCGTTAAACAATCGTTATTTTTGGAGCTAGATGACGGATTGAAACTGTTCCTTCTAACCATCAGGTAAACGGACGTGGGCACATTGCGGGTTGCATTCTAACAATTCACATTCCTCAGCAAAAGTATCATATTTGGAATCTCGTTAATGCTTCTTGAGCAACAAAATCCCGGGTGTAGTTAGCCACGTAGGAAGAGTAGTACCTGTCGATGACCGACGGTCGTATGTGATCAGGCGTTTATGTGGTGGTGTTTGTAGCGATGCAGGGGAGCGACCGAATTGAGTGCAACGCATCCAGAATCGTCTCCCATTGGCAAGCAGACCACTGGATTAAAGAGCAAGTAGAATCAATTTCCATAAAGTGCCTTAAACTGATCCACTTGACCGTTGCTCTGTGGATTTTATGGCGTTGTACGGCGATGCCATTGTCGTGGAGGAATTGTCTTAGTTCAGTAGATATGAAAGAGGGACCGCTATCAGAGTGTATAAAACCTGGCGTGCCAAATGTTGTGAAAAATTGCCGAAAGCAGTTGATGATAGTTTGTGATGTGATGTCAAGGCAATGTCAATGGGAAGCGAATGGGAAACGGGAATATTCATCGATGACTGTTAGCAAGTAACTGTTCCGGCTTGTTGATGGTAGTGGCCCCTTGAAATCGAGGCTGAGTCATTCGGAAGGCTGGGTAGCCTTTATCACGTGGGCGCTTGTATTAAGGCTTTATTTCATAACAGACAGAACAATCAGCATTCATTTTAAGGACCTCATCCAAGGAGTAAAGCAAGTTCACGCACGAATGAAGTGCATGAAGCGGGTGACGCCCGAGTGGCACAAGTTCTCATGTAGCTAACGCAGTTTAATTAATTGTTCCACAAAACTACATAAGGCACATGAAAGTGCATCCGCTGCTTGATTCTGTCGATCGGGTCGGTAAATCATATCATATTGGCATTGTGACAGCTCTAAACGCCAACGTTGAATCTTGCCGTGTTTAATTTTACGCAACGGACAAGCATCATATTGCCCATTTTCTTTTTAAAGGCATACTCTCATTCCAATTGGGTGGGGGAGAATTTTATAATTGAAGTTGGCTGCTAAATGCTTTATTACCGTTTTCCACTCTTATTATTATACACACCATACTCTCTCTCTCTCTTTTGCAGCCACCCTCATCCAATTGTGAATTGAATAAAGCCTAGTTTACAGGCAATAAAACTTCTCAGGTTGATCGATGCATCCGAACAGTGACCAAAAATTAATCATTGAATTATGCGATCTCTTCTGTGAAGTGTGGTTGTCAGAATTCGTTCCTCATAGTTGGGGAGAATCGGTTATCATACCGGTATTTAAAAAAGGTGTTCGAAGCTCCTTCTCACGCACTTCATTACTTGACAAACAGGCGATGGAAATTCTAGATCGTTTTACCTATCTCGGTAATTGTATCAATAATTCTGCTTCGTTAGATGCCAGGGTCTCGGCAAGCATTTCTAAGGCAGCCTAGCATTTCGCAACCTAGGTGAAAAACAGGTAAGGAATCACAACAATCAGGTAGAACGATACGATTCAGAGACATAGCGCTTCACTCGTCTAGAATCAAAGTAGGACAGCTGAATGGAAAGAAGTTTCGATATAACAAGAATGTATACATAGTCACTATTTTTCATAAGTATAATGTAGATTCACGACATTCACCCCGGCTGAAGGAAAAGGAAACTAACTCTGATTGTTAGGCTTTGCGGCTACGCAAACAGCATGGACGAGCGCGTTGCTGCTGCTGCAAGAGGTCTGCATTCTCGAATTGTTTAGAGGTGGTTTGAGACTGGTTAGTTGGCGAAATGCTGATTTCAATTGGGTTTAAGGATTCGGATCGAGGATTCACGGGCGCGATTTAAGTATTACATTCGTGCAGTCCTTCACTTCGTAATGGTGCTAATCGACACAACGACACCGTTTTGGTTTTCCCATCGGCATGGGATAGGCGATCTATCACCGGGGGATGTGAATGCAAACGGGAATCTTGAAAATTTGTCGATGATTATCAGAAGATATCGGTTGGTATGGTATGAAAGCACAAGTCTGATCCAGGCAAAAAGTCGCAGTCACACACTTCACGTGGGCGATATTACTGTCAGGTTGCCCAGGCCTAGACAGATATAAGAAATAGAGAATAAAGAACAAAGATGGTAGCGAGACTCCAGCCTGTTTCAGCATGTAGCTCACTACCTCTGGCCAATCAATTTAGCACGGTGTTAGCCGCACAGCACAAAGTACTGCACGAGAATAAAGTCGATACATTCACGCAAAAATAAAAAGGGCTATCGAAGCCAATTCAAATTACTTCAATTAGCTATGAACTGTTGGCACATTTTCCCAAATTCGTGGTGTGCTATTTACTTAGCTTAAGACTGTGCCTTCGTGTACCAACCAGAGGAGAGAACCGAAAGAAGTTATCGAATCCGAGACAACTTAATACTCTGACAACTTTAAAGGTCTCTATAAGATCCCCCTAAGTTGCCTCCTCGTAAGCGAGAAAAGTCCTAGTGCTAATAGACGATTTTCATAGTTGTTGTACGCTAACCCCACAATCATGCGAGTGGCCAGCTTCTGTACCTGTTCTAGCTGCACTCTATCCTTCTGGTAATACGGCTTCCAAGCCTGGATACAGTATTCTAAATGTGGCCTTACTATTGCCTTCTAGAGGGGCAACAGCAACTCAGCTTTTCTTCAAGTGACGGCTGAACGTAGTCGAAAGAGTTCCCTCCTGGCCCTTTGAGCCGCAGCAGCACATTGGTCAGCCCACTTAAAGTTTGCGGAGACTATGATTCCTAAGTCCTTAGTAGATTTTACCCTACGGAACTCCGTGTGCACTGAGGGCGTAGAGACAATCATGTTGCTTTCCAGAGCAAGTCACTCTTCTCTAGGTTAAGGGGAAGGTCCCACTTAACTGCCCATGTCGTCACAGCTTCTACGTCACTTATCAGATCGGAGTTATCCGACCTACCGACAATTTTTACGTCGTCAGCAAACATATAACAGGGTGAGCGCAGTTGGTCAGCAAGATCATCAATTAAGATGAGGAACAGCAACGGCCCCAAGACTGAGCCCTGGGAAACCCCACTCGTTATATGCACACATACGGAGTATGTATCATCTAAACTGACAGTAAAGGAACGGTCGCTAAGGAATGCTCGAATCCAGCCCCGTAGGTTTCCTGAGAAGCAGAGAATTTGAGAAGCAAGAGCCTGTGGTTGACTGAATGAAAAGTCGAGATAGAAGAGTTCTACAGATATTACAAAGGTTGTCATAGCCGGGAGTGGCAGTGGGGATAAGCTCCCACTGTTTATAAAATGCTCCCATATGGCGCGCGTCTCAAATAGCCTCTGACAACCAAGTCCAGCTTCTGGCCTGCACGAGTGGCTCCCCGAGCCCGGCGGAACTGCTTCTACCAACAAGAGAATGGGCGGGGGCGAGTGACTGGCGCCTTATGATAGTATGAAAGCACAAGCCTGATCCATGCAAAGTGCCATACAGTCAGAGACTGCACGTGAAATAAGATACTGTCAGGTTGCTCAGGTCTAGACAGATACTGGCGCCTGAAAACCAGTTTGCTTCGGGCAGTTGTAGCTAGTTAGCCTGGAGGGCATTTCATCTAAGGGAAGGAAAATCCTGATTTTAAACCTCCGCTGCCTTGCGGGATACTCGATCGCGGGAAAGGCTTCGGGAAAAACCCTGGAACAGAGTCTGGTAGACCGTTAGTTGGTGCATACCACCTTTTTCTTGACACCTCTTATGAGTTGTTGATTTGCCCATTACCTGGCCAACGGTAGTGAGCTGCATGCTGAAATACGCTGGAGTCTCACTACCATTTCTAATTTTTATTTATCATATCTGTCTAGGCCTGGGCAACCTGACAGTATCTTAGCCCACGTGCAATCTCTGACTGTGCGGCACTTTGCCTGGATCAGGCTTGTGCTTTCATACCATACCATACCTTTATCTGGCTACTCCCTGCTGCCTTGCAGGTCGCACATGGTTGTGAAAAGGCTAGAGCAGCTGACCCGAACAAACGCCGAGTTGTGCTGGGGACGCCGCTTTGTACCCGAATTCCCAAGAATCTTCATTGAAGCCGACTCATCCACCAGGAGGAGTCGCACACAAGTAGAAGTACAGCTATACCATCAGTCATCCTCTTAGTGGCCTCGTTTAGAAAGCTCAACAAGTTAGTCAGACATAACCTACGTTTTAGGAAGCCGTGTTGTGCGGCATTCAGAAGAGGGTGTTTGGTTAAGTATCAACAAATTTTTATCGCGGATCAAGCATTCCATAACCTTCTGTCCGTACCCCTCGTGTTTGGAATGACTTACCCGTTTTTGCCGTGACCTCCCCATCACTCTCCATTTTTAAAGAGCGACTTGACGCTTATCTCTATTTTTCTCCGCAAGTTTAATGTATTTTCGCTTTTCCCTTTTCCCAATACTACACCCATTTTCCTCTTCCTTTCCAGATACATATACGGAAATACGCCGATACGAGTTCTTCACGCACGTCTGCTGTTAGAGATTTATTTTGCTTAAATCTATTTATTTTCGCTTGAATGACTCGCAAAACTTCGAAATTAACTACATCCACATCTATCAATATGTCCTCTTCAGATAAATGCGTCAAATGCACCGAAATTGTGTTACCATCTGATGAAGCCCTACAGTCTGACGTATGCGACAATTGGGAACACGTGAATGCGCACAAATCAACCTGGAAATGTACAAGGTGATACAAAAACACACGTCAGACCGTGTACACTTTCTGTGTGTCGCTTGTTGCGCGCGACACCGACATGATAAACTAGCTCGCGAAAAATTGCAAACTATTATGGCCATTCCACCTGAACGGGTGCGCCCTGCAAGTTACTCGATCGTGGAACCATCGATTCCACTGGTGTTTAATAACGTTGGCAAAAGCACCACTCCCACCAAGCGCTGCACGAACGCCCGTTTTCAGCAGAAAGAGGTTATCCCGTCACTGGAAGCACGCATAAAACTGCTCGAAACGAAGTTTGCGAGCTGTTCATCACCACCTTGTTCTTCTGAAGACAATATACGCCCAAAGATTGCCACCAAGCTTTTCTAATCCGAAGTGGTTGCTGCGCCACATCGTGTGCCTATTGATCCGTCAAGTCAAAAGTCGAAGCACTCCAGTGTTGCTGTCACAGATAGACCCAAGCCACCAAATGGCAAAACCCCCAATCATGCTCTGACTGTCATCTGCACCAACGTCCCCGAGGTAGAATCTCCGTGCTTCAAAACACGTCAGGCTGGCGATCAGCAACAATGGATTTACATATGTAATCTGATCAATATCAACGCAGAAGCAGTAGCTCTTACACGTCTATCACGACATACACGTTCACCTCATGAAGGTGAACCCAGACTGCTTCGGGTAACGCTTCCGTCACTTGATTCAGTCGAGTCAGTTCTACTATCCGCATATATGCTAACGGGGAAATCGCCTGCGATACGCATTTTCCCTGATGTACCTTGGACTGAACGCCAAATCAGAAAAAGCGTTTCTCACGACTGGAAAACTTACAATGATAAGCGTAGCGTGTTCATTTATGGTATTCCAGAATTAGGAAATCCCGATGAATCAAAAAATTCTAGTCATGTAAGCGATCAGTGGCGTTTCATCCAACAACAGATTCAGTTGACCGACACACTGACGATATCTTTAAAACGCCTACCACAATCCTCAAATTACAAAGGAAATGGTCCCGCATTGTTAAGGCAACCTTTCAGTCTGAAGACATGGTCCCCATTGCCCTCACCAGCTGGTATAATAATCGACGAAACGCACCATTGGAAATTCGTATGCGCTCAGCCTTGGATAAATCACGTGCAAAACTGGTACGGCAAGTGGCAGATAAAATGGTTCCAGCCACCAGTTCCCAAAGTATATCCATCGCTTCCCCAACTATTGAGCCAAAAAACCTCTAGTAGCCGATCCTATTGAGATCAGCACAACAGACTCCCGAGGTTTTTTAACAAAACATTCTGAATTAAGTCTCTTGAATTTAGCCGAAAATTTCGACCTTATAGCGATAACCGAAACGTGGCTCATTACAATGGTACCCCGTCTGAGGGATGTTGTGAAAATTTCTGTGATCGGCGCAGCTAATATAGGAGCTAGCAGTCTTATCATTTGTGGATGGATGCTATCGGGCCCTGCCGACTTGTATGCTAGGCTGGCCAATAAAGTCTCGACATTGTGTACCTCGAATGTAAGGTCAGTGCAGAGGGGGCGTTCAGTGAGTGCACACTGAAGTGATGGCGCAGAGGCGTTCTAGTTATTATCTCGGCATTGCACGCTTTGAAAATGCAAGGAAAACAACTGAGCCTTTTCAGTGCTTGCAATGACTGCAGAGCAATCGTACCTACACCTCTCCGTGTTGAGCCTTTAGTTTGAACGTAGCTGTCGTATCGTTTCGGATGAATATTGGCCTCTTGAGCGAGACTCGTTTCGAAAGAGAACTTTACAGCAGGTATCTTGGAAACAGCGATATTTCGCGCTTCTTGGTAACGGGTACAAGTCACACATGAGAAATAGCGAATAAATATATCTGTTTCATGTGACTGATGGCAATCGACCATTGAAATCGACACTGAGCTGCTCGAATGGTTGAGTAGCTTTGATAAGATTTCCCGAAAATTTGAAAAAATTCGGTTTAAGTGTAACACCGCTTGTTTTGCCTCATCAAAACATTGACCTTGAATAAATAACTTCCGTTCGTTCGTGCGTGCATCGTAAACGCTCTGTACACGTTTTGGCTACCACAATAAACCTTTCATATCCTGTGCCTTTTCTCCAACGTTCTTATGGACATTATTGTAGTAATCTGGTCTACTACAAATTGGTGAGCCCTCCGTACACTCATCCTTCGTGTATCTTTCCGGTAAGTCAAGCGTTTTTCCGATTATTATTTTTTTCGGCACTTATTTTTTTGGTTACGTATTTCTGTGTGCTTCGTTTTTTTATTTTGCACCTGCTATTTCAATCAGTTTATTTTTTCACTTTCACGGTTCATCATGAGTGAATCTAAGCGCATATTATTGGCCTCTACGGCCATCACACTTCCCAGTTTCATTCCACAGGACCCCGAGTATTAGTTCTACTTTTTTGAAACAGAGCTTAGCGCCAAGAATATCGTAGATGACGGAGCGATGTTCTCCTTTTTGACACAAAAACTGCCTACTGACATATGATTGCAGGTTCGCGACGCAGTCCTCACTGCCCCCGAAGGCGACCGCTACCATAGCCTCAAACAAGCCGTGATTTCCTGAACGGTCCCGTCCGAACGCGTTAGGCTGCAACAGCTTTTTGGCGATCTGGAGGTTGTCGGAAGAAAGCCATCTACCATATTGATGGAGATGCGACGACTTTTGGGGTCAGCTCGTATGGACGAGTCGTTAATTCGGGAACTCTGGGTCCAGCGCCTACCGAAGTACGTGCAGGCTATCCTAGTTTCAGCAAAAAGTACTCCGATATCTGAGCTGGCAGATATGGCGGATGGCATCGCCGAGTGCATACACTCTCCTCCGGATGCCCATATCACCGCCGTAGCAGCAGGACAAACACACACACGAAGTAGAACCAATGATAACAAAGATACAGACCTTATGGCTGAGGTTGCAGAATTGCGCAGGGAGGTTCGGAACCTCACACTCAGCCGCAGGCCACAGTCACGCACCCCAACCCACCGGCGCTCTAAAAGCCGTAATAAATAACTAATATGCTGGATTCACCGGAAGTTTGGCGATGAAGCGCGAAGTTGCATAAAGCCTTGCGCATATCACACCTCGCGAGCAGGAAACTTTCGGGCCGACAAGTAACGACGACTACCGCCGTCGGCCCTAAACGTTCGAGTCGTCTATTCTATATACCTGATAAGCCTACCGGCATACATTTTCTGGTAGACACCGGTGCAAAGGTAAGTGTGCTCCCGGTAGATGCGCACACAACGTCCAGCCCAGTAAGCCAGCACTTAAGGGCAGCAAACGGATCCATGATAACAACCTACGGTCAACGCTCTTTGACTCTCGATTTAGGTTTGCGTCGTGAATTCCGCTGGATTTTCACGATCGCCGCGGTCCCTTTTGCCATACTAGGCGTTGACTTCTTGCACGCATTCGATCTCCTTGTAGATTCTCGACGCTCGCAACTGATAGATGGAACTACCCGTCTTAAAGTTCTTGGTACCCCGAGCACAGACGCAAGGATATCTCTGGTACTTAGCTACGGCGACATCGAACCATCATATGCCCCGCTGCTTGCGAACTATCCTAACTTATTCCGCGCATCACCGACTGTACTACCTGCAGTCTCCACCCCAGTGGAACACCATATTACCACTAGTGGGCCCCCGGTTTACGGAAGACCGAGGCGATTAACGCCTGAAAAGTTGCAGATAGCGTGCAAAGGTGCCCAAAACCCGGTCGCGGATGCACTCTCTCGAATAAATGTAGTAGAGTTGCCGTCCTCCATCGACCTTAGTGAAATCGCCGCAGCGCAAGCTGCTGACACTGAAACAGCACAGCTCAGGGACTCCACTTCCCTTGACATTAGACTTTTACCCTTGCCTGACGGCTCGGGCGATATCCTGTGCGACGTTTCATAAGCCACACCCGACCACTGATTCCATCTGCATTCAGGCGGCGCGTTTTTGAGGGATTACACAATCTCTCCCACCCTGGCATTCGTGCCAGTGTTAAAATGATAACGGCTCGATTTATTTGGCCAAAAGCTAGTAAGGATATTCGAAGTTGGGCCAAAGCGTGTCGTGAATGCCAGCTCACGAAAATCCATCGACACACCAAGAGTCCATTAGGAACTTTTGTCGAACCGGATGAGCGCTTCTCACACATACACGTAGACTTAGTCGGCCCATTGCCCCCTTCACGTGGCCACATATATATCCTCACGATAATCGACCGTTTCACCAGGTGGCCTGAGGCCATCCCACTTCACAACTGCTCTTCCGAGACAGTTGCACATGCCTTTTTCGAGCGTTGGGTGGCACAGTTCGGTTGTCCGGGTATTGTCACTACGGACCGAGGTTCCCATTTCGATGGTGCCTTCAGTAAATTGCTAGCTACTCTGGGTTGCCAGCATCACCGAACTACAGCTTACCACCCCGCGGCGAATGGGATGGTCGAAAGGTTGCACAGGCAGCTCAAGGCGGCATTGATGGCGCATGGAGGTATTGACTGGACCGAAGTCCTACCGATCGTCCTCCTAGGTTTGAGGTCAACCTTTAAAACCCCTTTGCAAGCTACCGTAGCCGAATTGACATACGGTCGCGCCATCGCTCTACCTGGCGAGTATGTCGCCCCACACAAACAATCACCCTTCGCCTACGGTGATTACGTGGCGCGCTTGCGCCATTACATGGGTCGTTTTCGCCCATCACCCCCGCGGCTTCAGGCCAAATCATCACATGTCCCAAAGGAGTTGGCTAATTGTCCACATGTTTTTCTCCGGAATGACATGGTGAAGCATCCTCTTCACCCTCCTTATACTGGACCGTTCAGAGTAATTCGGCGGTCTCCCAAAACGGTCGTCATTGACCGTGTCGGCAAGCATGACACTGTCTCAATCGACAGAGTCAAACCGGCTTTCATGGACGAGGAAGTTATCCCAAATGACCCAACGCCAACCCCGGCACCACTGGTCATTACCCCTCCTGTCCCTACAGCTAACCCAGAGCCGGCCACTACAGGAACTAAACGTGCCAAACGGCAACCCGTTCGATTCGCAGATTTTGTTGTAGATAGTTAATACTTTCATATCTTTTGGCATACACGCGTGCATTATTTCGTACCTCATTCTAATCACTCGGTCGTGGCCCTAAACCCATGCACCAGGGAGTTTTCTTTTTCTTTTTTCCCTCAGGTACGCACCACCCACCGCTGATGCCACCGAATCGCGCACCCTTCCTGGTCCACCTACGCTTGCCTCCAACTCACCCGGTAGCCCTAACCACCAACACGAGCACAATTGTTCCAACACGCCTGTCATGTCACACAAGGTCCTTACCAGCCCAGATTGACGCGCCAACCGATTCTCCTGGCGCGGCCGTTTACCATCCTTCTTCGGGACACAGGAAATTCTGAGCAGGGACTGTGTTTTCGAAGCTTCTGGTTCTTGTTGTCAAGCCTACGAATGCGCCTGCTTTCTGCTCAAATTGGGTTCATACTAAGACCACGCCAAACGGGAAAATCCCGCTAGCAGCTGTTCACTCCATGTGAGGCGGCTCGGCAGTACGTTCACTCACATGTGAGACGCTACTTGGCTTAGTCCTGATCGGTTCACCGTACATCCTACTCTCGAACCACCGAAGATCAACCCACGCAGACCGAGCGCCCTGGCTGACTTCTATGTGACTGGTTGCTGAGAGACTACGTTCCTACCCGGGGTAACCTGACACTTGCATGCTTCACGTTACTGGCAACGCCCGATCAGAAGTCTTCGCTGACCAGACTTCTTGGAGGGGGCTGTGTAACACCGCTTGTTTTGCCTCATCAAAACATTGACCTTGAATAAATAACTTCCGTTCGTTCGTGCGTGCATCGTAAACGCTCTGTACACGTTCTGGATACCGCGATAAACCTTTCATATCCTGTGCCTTTTCTCCAACGTTCTTTGGGTCATTATTGTAGTAATCTGGTCTACTACATAAGTTCAGCGCAGACTTTGCACGCATAAACAATCCGTTTATCATCATCAATCTAGAACAGTAAATTGTTTGAGCGTATAAAGTGGTAAAATCTCGTAACACCAGGAGAACAGAGAGATTTATGGTGTTTTCATCATTGTATATTTTATTTTATTAATCCTACGTTTTCCATCATTGTTTTGTTATAATGATACTAGCAAATATGTACACAATTTGAATATATTATTCACGCTTTACACGTGGTCTGTTTTGGGACAAGTCTATCGTGCGTGATCGTTTTTTCCATCTGTATGCCGTGTTACGTTGAGAATTATGTTCCGGTTTATTGAGTACAATAATAAGAATGCGTACGCTGTTTGTGGTGAAATCTCCGCTGGATCAACCACTACAAATTGGTGAACCCGAACATTTTTCTTTATGAACTTTTCGTTCGTATCATATAATTACATTAATTTTTATTTTGATGTCATATATATTTTTCATATACCAAATGGATCTTAAGTCAGCATTTTCTGAAAACTCCATCTGAGGATAATTCTACAGACGATACGTTACACTTCGGCCTTCCATTGTTGGGTATGAACTACCCTCGACTCTGGTTCTCACAAATCAAAGCACTATTCGAGTCTTGCCGCGTGAAATTTCAACAAGCCCAGTATAACCGTGTAGTTGGTATCTTGCCACCGTCAGTCGCAAGGGATTTTGCTGATTTAATATGCAACAGCCCCGCTGATAATACATACGATACAATTAAACATGACATCATTTCACGTACTTCGTCTACTGACGAGCGAAACCTAAGTAAACTTTTGTCCAGTGTAGAAGTGGGGGATCACACTTCATTACAACACCTACAGCCCATGCTCAATTTACTAGGAGAAAATCCATTGGATGAGAAAATGATCCTTGAATTATGGCAGCAGAGTCTAACTACAGAAATCGCAAAGTTTTAGCAATATTGGACAAGAACGCCAGTCTCCAACACCTAGCTCGCATTGCAGACGAGCGACATGACATCACTCACATTACTACACCAAATCATACAACTGTCGATGATTCTAACAGAGCAATGCAACGAGATTTCGAAGAGTTGAAGTCGATGTTCCATAAATTATCCCTGCGAGTACCTAACGTCGCACAATCTCGTACTAATTCGCGTAAACCGACCACAAATACAATCCAAATGTCATGCGAACAGGCCACGGAAACCATGAGACCATTCATTAGACGCAACAGATCTATCGGGCAGCACTCACAGTCGGCTATTCTACGTTACCGAGAGGGCCACAAAAATGCGATTTCTCATCGACACTGGTGCCAAAATTGGTGTCATCCCACCATAAAATATGGAACTGAACAATCCGTCGTCGTTGACGTAACAGGCGGCAAACGGCAAGACAATTTCCACTTCCGGTCAAAGATCACTTTCTGTCGAATTATGACTCAGACGTAACTTTCGATGAATTTTCACGCTCGCTGATGTTAAATTACCAATTCTGGGTGCGGATATCCTTTCTCATCTTGATCTTTCAATAAATATAGCTGGACGTAAGCTTATTGACCAGTTAGCAAAGTTTAATTCAGTTGGCAACTTCTGTGATTCCCCCATCCGAAACATTCGCGTACTTACCCTTGACATCCAAACAGCGTTCAGTGACTTACTGACAGAATGTTTTAAAGTTTTTAAACCGTGTTCGCAATCTACTACTGTTAAGCATGACGTCAGACACCACATTCTGACCCGTGGTCCTCCAGTGTTTAACAGACCCCGTCATTTGTCTCCGAATAAGTTCGGAGCTCTCATCAATTAACGACTATCCATGACCCACTTCTCTTCAACAGTTACGTCATTACCTTGGTTTAGTCAAGCTTTACAGAAGATTCATTCCGAGTTATGCTAACATATCTCAACCAAGTCCGATTTGTTACGCGGAAATGAGCGTCAATTTAAAATTAATGCCGATGCTTTTGAATCGTTTCGACAATTGGAAACCGCATTGAATGAAGCATCTATATTATCCTACATGTCTAGGAATCCTGATGTTTTACTTTCGTTTGCAACTGATGCATCTAAAGCAGCAGTCAGTGCTGCCCTACAACAAAGTATTGACAATGTTGCTAAACCACTTGCGCTCTTTTCCCTTCGTCTCCAACCCGTTCCGACACGTTACAGTACATTTGGTTGTAAATTGCTAGCTATATACTTTGCTCTCTACCATTTTTGCCAATTGCTCGAAAGCCGTATTTTCACTGATGGACCGAACTCAAACCTCTGACATTTCTCTGACTGCTACAGCTGAAAGATATTTACCCCATGAGATACGTCAAATTGACTAGATTTCGCAGTTTTCGAGTGATGTACGTTATCTGTCTGCTTCATCGAACGCAGTCGCAGATGAATTTTCCGCATGCAACTCATTGAAATCAGTCGATTGAATTTCGATCTCAAGCATTTAGCAGAGGCTCAGCAACATTATCGTGACTTACAGCAATCTAGCTGTAAATCTAGCTCATCCCCCAAAGTTCAACCAAGCCTTTCCTTAACCCGATTTTGAATTTATTATATGATTTTTCCACAAACCATCCCCGTCCTTTAGTACCGAAATTACTCAGAAAGTCCACTTTTGAACAGTTTCATTCCCGTTCCCACTTCGGCATTCATGCTACTCGTAAGTATTTCACTGGTCAATTTGAATAGTCAGTATCAGAGGAACTATTGTTCCAACAAATTCCTGAGTACGTGCAAACCACATTTTTTGCTGCGAAAGGTACTTCATTATCTTAACTAGCGGAAATGGCAGAGAGCATTGTAGAACGCATCTTTTCTCAGTCAGCAGATGCACATATTTCCACAGTGACTAGAGGACTATCATGGGCATTGGGTAACCAAAAGGAAGATAGAAGTGAAGACTTACTAAGTGAGGTTGCATCTTTACGTGATGAGGTTGGAAACATCGCACTAAACCGTTAGACACGCTAACGCACCCAATACCGCCAACGCTCCTTTTACCATACTCGGTTGACCGTTTACCAGATATACCAGAAATATGGCGATTATTCACAATGTTGCATTAAACTCTGATACTACCCCAAGTCGCAAGCGAAAAACTCGACCGTCGTCCGTTCTAAGCGGCTATTTCGTCTTTTCTTCATCCAGGATAGGTTTTCAGGTCTACGTTTTCTGGTAGACAAAAGTGTGTGTAGTGCTGGTAGACCCATGCACAACGTCTAGCCCGATAATCAAACACTTGAGTGCAGCAAACGGATCCGTTATAACAACCTATGGTCAACGTTCCTTGACCCTTGATTTAGGATGCCACGTGGATCTCGCTTAATTTTTACGATCGCTCGCAGCTGAAAGATAGGACTACATGGCTAAAAGTTCTTGGTACTTCCAGCAGGGAAGCAAGAATTTTCATGATTTTGATTTTTCGTGACGTATAGCTACGCTACGAATGGTTGTTCGCAAAATATCCGAACTTGGTCCAATCATTATCTACTGCACTATCGGTGGTCATTATATCATTAGAACACCTCACGACCACCAGTCTTCTGGTTTACTGTCGACTGAGGTAATTACCACCAGAGAAGTTGTAAATCGTGCGCAAGGAGTTCCAGCACATGCTAGAATCAGGCATTATGCGGAAACCTAGTATTCCTGGTCTTCTCTACTGCATATGGACCCGAAGAAAAACTTGAACGATTGGCGGCCGTGTGGCGATTACCGCAGGCTGAACAAGGCGACGGTAGCTGATAGGTTTCGCATCCTGCCTAGTCAAGACTTGACAGCCAGTATCCACGGGTGTACCATTTACAGTAGAGTGGAAATTGTTCGGGCTTCCAATCAAATTCCAGTAACCGAAGTAGGCGGCCGTTACCACGACGTTCGGACTTTACGACTTTGTGCGCATGCTTTTCGGTCTACCTAATGCGGTTAAAACCTTCCAACGATGTATGAATCATGTGTGCAGAGGGCTCAAGTTCGCATATGTCAACCTTGATGATGTACTGGTCGGTAGCACATATAAGGTAGACCATAGTTCTCACCTGTCTGTGCTTTTCGATCGTTTGTCCAATCATAGGGGTTACGATCAACGCGAACAAGTGCAGTTTCGGTCAGACCGCATGCGATTTCCTAGGCCATAAACTCTCAGCTTCAGATATAGAACCACGGGAAGAAAATACATGAACAATCCTGAATTTCCATAGCCCACCAGCTTGAAGGATGTGCGGTGATTTCTTGGACTAGTGAACTTCTATCGTCATTCCATCCGGCCATGCGCGCGCGTTTCTCAGACATTGATCGATTTGCACCGTGGTAACGCAGTCGTTAATTTTAACGGAGGAAGCCAGCGCGGCATTCACATCCCTTAGGCAGCAGATCGCCGAGATAACATCCATGAAGCCCTACAGGCCAGATACAACAATGTCACTAATCACAGCTCAGATTTTTTATCCCTAGACATCAGACCTATATCCGTGCCCAGCTGCTAGAGTGATATCCTTTGCTACTTATCGCAAACCGTTCCCCGAACGCTCATCCTGACTGCGTTTAGACAGCTTGTTCGATACCCTACATAATCATTTCAATCCTGGAATTATTTTTAGCGATAACTAATTATGTAAAGATTAATCTTGTCGGAAGCCAGTTGGGACGTTGGGCATTGAGCTATAGCTTTCACTGAATTCAAACTGACTAAAATTCATTGACATGCCAATAACCGAATGAGCGTTTCTTTCATTTCCACGTAGATCTAGTCGGACCGTTAACAACCTTACATGACCATACGAACATACTCACACGCATTGACCATCTTACAAGGTGGCCCGAGTCTATTCCGCTACAGCACTGCTTTTCCGAGACAGTTGCGCACGCTTTTTTTGAACGTTGGCTGGCACAGTTCGGTTGCCCGGGTATTGTTACAACGAACCGCGTTTCCCATTTTGATGTCGCCTTCAGTGAATTACTAGTTACACTGTGTTGTCGACATCAGCAAGCTATTGACTATCACCCTGCTGCGAATGGCATGGTGAAACGGTTGCACTGGCAACTCAAGTCCTACCGATCGTCCTCCTAGGCTTAAGGTCAACATTTTAATTTCATATTGTAAAGCACTATCGCCGAAATAACTTTTGACCGTACCAAGTCGAAGTAATGTCGCCACTGTCGAATAGATTTAACGATGGTGTTTGCTTCTTTCTAAACTGCGAAATGATAGTTCTCGCTAAGGAAAAGCATCCGAGAGAAAAACACCACCTGCCAGTTGTTTTGTGTCGAAAAATCACACTCATCGGATAAAAGTATGAATATATATCCTAGAGTGTTTGAGCTCAAAATAATCAGAATTCAAGCTCAATGTACTGTGTACGGGTAATACGAAGCAGTGTTTTAGGCTCATAACTTTTCTCCTCTATATAAATGATAAACATATTGTCGTTTCCAATTGTAAATTATTCTTGTTTGCTAACGATAAAATGTAGTTATTTGTTTCCCATCCACAGAAACACAATCTTATACAACCAAATTGAACATTCGAATAGATTTAACGATGGTGTTTGCTTCTTTCTAAACTGCGAAATGATAGTTCTCGCTAAGGAAAAGCATCCGAGAGAAAAACACCACCTGCCAGTTGTTTTGTGTCGAAAAATCACACTCATCGGATAAAAGTATGAATATATATCCTAGAGTGTTTGAGCTCAAAATAATCAGAATTCAAGCTCAATGTACTGTGTACGGGTAATACGAAGCAGTGTTTTAGGCTCATAACTTTTCTCCTCTATATAAATGATAAACATATTGTCGTTTCCAATTGTAAATTATTCTTGTTTGCTAACGATAAAATGTAGTTATTTGTTTCCCATCCACAGAAACACAATCTTATACAACCAAATTGAACATAAAATTAGCTGCTTTATGTGAATGAGACAATAGAAATGGCCTCTTATTATCCATTGACGAATCTTAATTCATGCCTTCAAAATGTACAATACCAAATAGATCGATTATTCTCAATAGTAAGCCGATCCAAATGACTAACTCTTCTTCTTCTTCATAGACGACAGGGGGTCAAGCCCTTGTAAGCCACGCTCGATATTTGGTTTTGATATTCAAAATAACCCGACTTCGACGAGCATATAAACCACCTGACCTGGAAGGCAAAACAGACTTTAAATATGATACGGAAGTTATTTACTCGACCACAGTGCAAGTAAGAGCAATAAAAACCTTTCACATTACTTCATTTTGATTACTGTAATGTAATATATGCTACCCTAAAATATCGTTAGCGTAATCTTGGGAAAATACACGGAACTTTTTTGAAATGAATTTTTGAAAATAGCTCCAATTTTCCTTCTAGGAAAACATGTACTCATCTTAAGCTAGAACCATTATGGTTTTGTATGATTAGATTCAATCTAATACTCATTTTCAGAATATTCTCCTCTACTATCATAGATATAAATTGGATTCTTTAATTTCGATATCATTCTAAGTATAATTTAACAAATCAAAATCACATATTGGAACTACCCTGATTCCGTACGAAGATAAGTAAAACGTTTTTCCTGCACAATTACGCCAAACTTTGAAATCTTCTGCCTAGATAAACGAGAAAGTGCTTTAATACGTGAATTCAAAGCACATTTGACTTCATTCTTCACCATAGAATAATATCGAAAATTTTCAACCAAAATATATATACATATGGCATCATCGTTTACTGACACTAAAATAAATTTTACAACTTTCATATTGAAGTTTCGCTTGGCTGCTTAGTCTTCATCGTCCAGGTTAGTTTATCAGCATCCACCTGATCAAGTCTGGCTTATAGACAATCCAATCCCGTCTGGCTCAAACCCTCAGGTGAATCTGCCAAGAAAACGTTTTCTTTTCAATATAGACTTATAGTTGGAACAATCGTCATAGGAAATGTTTACTATTTAGCTTTACCGCGATTCTCCATACCTACGATGTTCGCCGTCCATTAAATATCAGCATTCTTCAGAATATTATTAATGGTACTATTATTGCATTTCGTAATATAAAATAACATAGTGATTTTCTGTAAAATGAATTAGTTACAGTTTCTTTTTATGATTTCAACAAACGTAAAACTTTCGCTCTAATTTTTCCTTGAAAATTAAATTAGTTTATATTTTCGGCTTTGATTGTACGAACATATTGATAAATAATGGCTATATCGGAGAAATTAATTATTCATAATTGACATTAAGGACGGGCTGAAATTTAGAGCAGTCAGATTTCAATGTACGCTAGGAAACGCGATCTCACAAATAAAATAAGTAACAACGGAAGACGGAAAATCACGCTGCAAAACTGTGTAGCATAGAAAGTAATCGACGTAAACTAATAACCTATATTAAAGGTGGGCGCTCCTTTGAAGCTTTCCACAGACGGAAGTTCTGACGCTTGTGGTGACGGTTCAAATATTCATTCAATAGTAATCAATAATTTTGTAATTCAAAATTTTCTTGTTGTTAACCTCACATTAATTACAATACACTCTTTGTCTACGCACGGTTTTCGTTCTTCTGTGGTTGTCTGGGAGTCGAAATTGTATGTGGATATAACTGGAATACACGCAGCCTCATAATCTATTCCTCGCTATCCACTACAAATTGGTGAGCCCGAACACGCATTCAATTCGATTAACGCAATGAACCATAGTACAAATAACGAAGACAAGATGGAAGATGATTTTATCTATCAATTCACATTACCCGTCTTCGATAAGACAGATCCACGTCTATGGTTTGCACAAATCGAAGCTATATTCGAGTTACACCGTGTTCGAACGCAACACACACGCTACAACCGCGTTGTTGGAATGCTCCCAACCTCCATTGCCAGAGAAGTTGCTGATTTAATTTATGATCAACCTGCCACAGATCCTTATGATAAGCTCAAATCTGCGATCATCTCTCGAATTGGTTCCACCGATGAGCAAAACTTGCGAAAACTCCTATCCAGCTCTGAGCTAGAAGATCGTACACCTTCACAACACTTACGCCATTTGTTCAGTTACAAGGCACACAGAAGGTTGACGAACGAATAATACGACATATCTGGTTCCAGAGTTTGCCAGACGATTTGCGTAAAGTTCTGGTTATCATGAAAAACGACAGTAACCTAGACAAGCTTGCTCAAGTTGCAGATGAAGTCTACGACATCTCTCGTAACACATCAATCTGCACGGTCAGCCAACCAAATCTCACTCCTTGCACTTCCTGCGCAGATTTGAACAAGGATATATCTGATTTAAAATCCCAGATAAGCAATTTGACTTCACAAATACAGCACTTAAACAGAAGTCGAAGCCGTCCTCGTAGTGGAGGGAACCACATGCAGCTTCAAAACGCAAAACTAAAATCAGAGAAGCCGCGAAGCCAGGCAGTAGAAGCTTCAGCTCTGTCTGGCAATAACACCAGCCGCTTATTCTATGTCACTGATGGTTCAACAAAGATGCGTTTTCTGATCGACACGGGAGCCGAACTAAGCGTCATCCCACCCACAAACTCAGAACGCAGAAACCACTCTTCATTGACCCTACAAGCGGCGAACGGTACTCGAATAAGCACATACGGCCAACGATCACTTTCCATCGACCTCGGTCTGCGACGTAACTTTCGATGGATTTTCACCGTTGCTGACGTCAAAACCCCTATCCTGGGAGCCGATTTCCTCTCGCACTTTAATCTTTCAGTCAACATGAGTACACGAAAACTCATTGACAATGTCACAAAGATTAACGTCATCGGCCATTTGTCTAATTCACCCATACAAACTATTCGAGTCCCAATTCCAGATACTGCACCGAATTACGCTTTCGCTCATGAAAGAATTTTCGGATATCTTCAAACCATGTACACACGACACCCCTGTGAAACATGACATCAAACACCATATTTCAACTCGTGGACCCCCGGTTTTCAGTAGACCACGCAGACTGGCGCCTAACAAACTTGAAGCTGCCAAACGCGAATTTGAGCATATGATGGAACTCGGAATAATCCGTCCATCGAATTCACCTTGGGCCACTCCTCTTCACATGGTCGAAAAGAACAAACCGGACGCCTGGCGTCCATGTGGCGATTATCGTGCTTTAAATCGTGTAACAATCCCAGATCGATATCCGATTCCGCACATACACGACTTTGCACTATCTCTTCACGGAAAATCTGTGTTCTCGAAGTTGGATTTAGTGCGGGCATATCATCAAATTCCTGTAGCTGACGAAGATATTCCCAAAACTGCCATCACCACTCCATTTGGTCTGTTCGAATTTCTCAGGATGCCATTCGGTCTACGCAATGCTGCACAGACCTTCCAGAGATTCATGGACCAAGTTTTCCTCGGTCTATCTTTCGTCTACGTGTACATTGATGATGTCCTAGTCGCAAGTACAAATCCCACTGAACATCTTGAACACCTTCGTGAAGTATTTCAACGTCTATCCCACTACGGCATTGTGGTTAATCCCGATAAATGTCTGTTTGGTGTGAGTTCCATCGAAATCCTTGGACACCGAATTGATAGTTCCGGTATAAAACCGTTACCTCAAAAACTATCAGCTATCCAAGATTATCCATGTCCCAGCTCCATCCGTCAAGTCAGACGTTTCTTGGGTTTGGTCAACTATTATAGACGTTTTATTCCACAATGCGCTATGATTTCACAACCATTGACTGACTTGTTACGTGGAAAGAAACGTCAATTTAAAATGAATGACGAAGCCATCAAATCATTCGAACAACTCAAATCTGCACTAAACAAAGTCACATCACTGACTCATTTATCAACGAACCCCAATGCTCGATTGTCTCTCGCTACAGACGCATCACAAGAAGCAGTCGGCGCGGTCCTTCAACAAGAAGAAGACAATATCACCAAGCCACTCGCTTTCTTTTCTCGTCGTCTTCAACCAGCTCAAACTCGATACAGTACGTTCGGCCGTGAGTTACTGGCTATCTATTATGCGATACGACATTTCAGACATTTGCTTGAAGGCCGTGATTTCACAGTATGGACCGATCACAAGCCCTTAACGTTTGCTCTTTCTGCACATCGGATCGATATTCGCCTCGAGAAATACGTCACTTGGATTATATTTCGCAATTCACGAGTGACATTCGATATCTTTCCGGCTCGTCAAACACAGTTGCGGATACATTCTCTCGGATTCAGTTAAGTGCTATCGACCTGCCTGGAATCGACTTTGAGCAATTAGCACGTTCGCAGCAAAATGACCCTGTAATAAATCGGTATATTACTTCACAATCGGGTAAAATCCGCCGTATCCGATACCTAATTCCAATTCTTATCTGGTTTGTGACATGTCTACCGGTAAAGCCCGTCCAATTGTCCCATCAGATTTGAGACGTACCGTATTCGAGCATTTACATGGTTTATCACATCCCGGAATAAAAGCTACTCGAAAGCTGATTAGCTCTCGTTATCTTTGGTCTAATATGCATAAAGACATTCAACTTTGGACCAAGAGTTGCCTCCGATGTCAACAAAGCAAAGTCCAACGTCACACCATCAGTTCCCCTGGTGTATTTCACCTGTTACGGAGCGCTTTCAGCACGTTCACTTGGATCTCGTTGGTCCATTAGCGGTCTCTAATGGTTGCTCCTATATATTGACCTGCGTCGACCGTTTTACCCGTTGGCCACTGGCTGTAGCCATACCGGATATCAGTGCAGAAACGGTTGCGAAAGCTTTCGTTCAACATTGGATCAGCAACTTTGGTGTACCGAACACTATTACCACTGACAGAGGTTCTCAATTCCAGTCAACGCTTTTTCGGGAATTGAATAGAACACTCGGTACAAAGCACATACAGACTACAGCCTATCATCCTTCTTCAAATGACTTAGTCGAAAGATTTCACCGGCAACTAAAAGCCGCAATCATGAGTCACGGGAATTCAGAACGTTGGTCCGAGTCATTACCTTTGGTGCTTCTTGGTATCCGTACAACCGTGAAAGAAGACCTGGGTTGCTCAGCTGCTGAGATGGTGTACGGGAGTACACTTAACCTACCTGGCGAATTTCTGACATCTTCCGATTCACCAAATGATCTTACAGCTCCACAATATGTCAGTCGCCTTCGCAGCTTCATGAAATCATTACGAGCTACCCCTACTCGCCAACAAGCCCAACCGTTCTATATCCCGGCAGACTTGTCTACCTGCGACTTTGTGTTTGTGCGCGCCGATCATGTACGTCGACCACTTCAACCACCGTATACTGGTCCGTACAAGGTGCTCAGCAGGCATCCTAAGTATTTCGTAATTGACCGGAACGGATCAAGAGAAACTGTCAGTATCGATCGTCTGAAAGTCGCTTACGTAGAACCAACATCGGAAGCGAAAGCAAATACCCGAAACATTACTCCACAGACGTTTACTACTGACCAACACGTCCCTTCGTCTGATTCACCAGAAACCAACCTTACCCCCGATAAACCCCCATTCCGTTCGTGTCTCAAACCACCCGACAGACAAACAAATTCAGGCCGCAAGGTACATTTTCCCCAAAAGTTTGACGATTTTATAACCTAATGTTTTATTTTCGAGCGTCTTTTTCTTGTTCGACGCTCTAGGAGGGGAATCTGTGGTGACGGTTCAAATATTTAATCAATAGTAATCAATAATTTTGTAATTCAAAATTTTCTTGTTGTTAACCTCACATTATTTACAATACACTCTTTGATCTACGCACGGTTTTCGTCTTATGTGGTTGGTTGGGAGTCAAATAGTATGTGGATATAACCTCATTAGGATAAACGTAGCCTCAGAAATCCATTCCTCATAATCCCACTACACGGGGGTCAAATCTTTCTTCACACCAGAAGCTTGTGAATTTCATCATTATTTGATGTCGTACTAAAAATAAACTAATTTCAAAGCACATCTAAGTTTTCACAATCGAGCCCTAAATAGATAAACATTTATTTTGCTTCTATTCTTTAAAATTTCAGTTACCTGGATGCCCGCGTTCCTTTCCTGTTACTACACACCGCACCGCCAATTTCCGAAAGACAAATGGAAAGAGTAGACAAGTGAGTAGCGGGCGTATAATCTTCGCATGTTTCAGGCACGTTTGATGGATATACGGGATCCACTAGTTTCAAATATGAATGCTTCCATTTGTTTATAATAAATTCCAGTTAAGCCATAGTAGAATATTTTGAAAAGTGTAATTCCGAAATATATCGTAGCACTTAATTCCAGTAAACGTCAATCTGGCCTTGACAATTCTAGATGTGGTTTTCTTCTCTATTTTATGCAAACCTCATTAGTAAATAAAAGGCTCGGTGCAATGCAATAGCTACTGGCGGTTTTAAGCAACCCCATCGTTATTGTCTTGTAGATGCTAGTCGTAATTACTAAAAAATATGCTGTCGGCTAGAGCCGTTCAGGTCAGTCGCCAAATATTTCTAAACAATTGTGATTAGTCATTTCACAATGGGTATGTTTTAGAATTATGGTAAGCAGAATTCTCCTTGACACGGTTGCATATCACACGGGAACTTCTCGATCAAAAGACGAATGTAGCAGTCACCACACCAATTCATTGTGTAAATGAAGCAGGGATTCAGCCTAGAGGATTCATTAAGAACTTAGATGCAGAAAACTGGTGAACATATGCCGGATAATGCGACCAACATTGCACAAAATGATATTATTTGTGAATTTTTGAGGTTGGATTAACGATGCGTAGCTGAAGAAAAGTTGTGTATGAATTTTATGCTGATGGGCGCTAGGTCATCAGCTATGCCTCAAAATGCTTAATTCATCTCACCACGAGGAATTTGAAATTATTTGCCAACAAATTGTTTTCTCCGAGCATATTTGTTACATCCACATCTACATCAATTGCAGCTGGTCTCATGCTGTTTCCACACAGCAGGTGTCCATCACACAACGAATAACTTACATGTAACAATGAACAGTGATGAAAATGTAAAAAATGGGAGATTATTAGAAAGGATATACCTTTTATATCGGACTGTTGTCATGTTCAAGTGGTCTTTCTACGTTACGCGGAAAAATAACGACCAACATGTTTTGTAATTCACTCAATACCAGTAGTTTGGTTAAATTGGAAACGAAATGGTCTCATTGTCCCAGTAATCTTTGAATCACTCAACTTATTTCGATACCGTTGAAAACACCAACAATTTAAATTAAGTTCGATCTACATACTCTGAAACTAGAGCAAGTTCTATCGCTGCGTTAACGATATTAATATTCGTCAGATGTAGACCCTCAGGAAATTTATTGGTGTTATTCGAGTTTATAGAGCTGCTAATTGGTGTTTCGTTGTCAATATAGATGTCGTCATCTCTGAATGTTCGATGAAGTTGATTTGTGTGATAAAAGTCATCCGCCATTATTGGTGGTATCCGACCTCATCACAAGCAGTTGGTTTGGATTGCCTTATCATCTTATTTACGGGAGCTCATTGGTTTTCAAATTACGCTCAACAAATGTTTTCAATTATAGTTCGCTGCATCCAATGTTCTGCACCGAGGACGCTAAATTGCTTCGAGTTTTGACTTGGGGATGATTACAGTGTCATCCTAATTGAATTGATATACATCTCGATCTGTACACACTCTGATCAGCTATTTCGGATGATGCCATCGAGTCTCTCGTTGAAGTTCCTTCTTGCGAGACTTCGCTTAGTCTTTTCGATATAATAGTTAGCACGATTCGTAAATGGAATTTTGTATAAGATTTTGTTACTTTCTCCTTCGCCAAGGGTATTTTCAACGTTTACTAAGTGATTTCTCAGTGTTAAGGTGGGTTTCTGTGGACATACAGTACTTTCGATCATATCTGAGGAATTGGACCTAGAGTAGGGACACTTTTGTTGCTTTATGTTTCACATGAATTACTATGTTGTCCGAGAAGTGTCTGTGAAGGTTTAGAAACCCTTAAATCCATCATCTTAAGTGAAAATGTTGCACTTGAAAGCCATTCTTAGAGAATATCATCACAAACAAACTTTTGATGTCTGATCTACAGGGTGGATCTTAGGCAAATTAAAGACGTTCTAGAACTATGTAGCTAATTAACACATTTAACAATAACGGTTAATGGGTGTTGGTTAATCGATTATGCTCTCGTTTGGCAAGCTTCGACGAGTAATAGATAGCAACCTTTGGTGATTATTTCAGAGTTGTTCGAGCCAGCACTGTATCCCAAATGTTCCACGTGTGTTGAAATTTATGAATTGAAGTAATGACCTCGAACAGTCAAATTGATGTTAGTATAAACGTATAAACTTGCCCATATGCGCTAAAAAATTCTCAGCAACACATTTGGTTTTAAGCTGTCGATTAATATGCCCTTTGTGTGCAAGTGCGAGTGATGTAAGCAACACATTACTTTGGTCATCCATAAGCGCCTTATGTGCTTGACCAGGAATCACTGTGATTCTGTATTTGAACACCGTGGTTCGCTGTAACCGTGGCATTCAAAGTGATTCAAAGTTGTAATGGTCTAAAAAGCATTTAGCTTAACAATAACCATAGGATGGAGTTATGAGTTATATTCAATAAAAAAGAAGAAAAGCAGGGAAACTCATGTAGTGTAAATCGTACCAAAATTTGGGTTTTCTCTCAAGTATTTGTCCAAATTAGCTTTAAAAATATCCAGGTTGGCTGAGTGTGTAACAATGGAGGGGAGAGTGTTCTATGTGAAGCTTACACATACAGCATACGAATATATCGACAGTTCAGTCTTGAATTGGGAATAAGCACTGTAAGTTCATGTTTCCGACTGGCAGGAGGTGGCGAGCGTGTGAAAAGTTTGGACAATGGATGGTTTGGGATGTGTATAATGTTGTACATCAGTATGAGGTCACCTCTTAGTCGACGACAGCGAAAGTCTAAAAGATTGCGACTCCTCAAACGTTCTTCATATGGCTTAGCAGCTAGTCCGGGTACAAGCTTTGAGGTTCGGTGGTAAATACGCTGCAGAAGATTGATGTCTTTCTGAATCCAGGGTGACCAAGCCTGAACAGCGTACTCCATCGCTGGTCTCAGATAGGTGTTTATGATACGGGGTACTGACTGATTCGAGAATCTGCCGAAAATTCGTTTCAATAACGCCAATACTTGTGACGCCTTTTTGTATACCGCTTTGCACTGCAGTGAAGTCTTCAGACTTGAACTGGTCCAAACACCCAAATCCTTCTCTTCAGTTGTCCAGACGAGTTGGTGGGACCCAAGAGTGTAGTTGTAATTCACGGTCTTTCCAATGTTTAACACCTTGCACTTTTGGAAGTTGAAGGGTAGTTTGTTTCTCAGAGACCAATCGTGAAATGTGTTTAGATCCTTCTGCAAAATTTCACAGTCGTCATTTGTACGTATGCTTCTCCAAAGCTTGATATCGTCTGCAAATAACATAACCTTGCATTTAACACGCTCGGGAATGTCGTTCAAGTATGACTTTGTTTGCTCGTGGTTCACTTTGCGTATTTTAAAAAGTAAATTCACAAAACCGTGTTTATCAATTATTTGTGGGGAATTTTAATAGACCTCTACATATTAAAGTCAATTGCTCATTCAAAAGCGGATTGCAGTATGCATAGTAGAGACTGGCTGTCAATTTGCAAATACATCATCAAACACAATCATATAATGCGATTATGGAGACTATACTGTCAATCACTTTAACTTGAAATGAATGAGACTGAAATTTAAAATATTTACTGATAAAGCCTTGTACGAATTAAATAACTGCACCGATTCGTTGTTTCTTATTCACTTTTAGAATGGTGCTGGAACAAAATGTATGTAAGATAGTGACAAAGTGTTCTTTTCTTCAACTCATTTAATTGCTCTAATTTCAATTGCGTGTAAATGTTTTTTTCTTCCTTATTCTTTTCCTTCCGAAATAGAACCGAAACAGTATCATCAGTTTGCCCAACTATCATCTTGACCGCGCCTCAAAGTGAAGGTGAATCTCCAGCAGCAGAAGAGCATTGAATATCAAACAAGTTTCAATCAAATTTTGCCATGCGATTTTTTCAAAATTTTGTGCTCTATGTGTTAATGCATTGAAGATTATGCCAAGAATGAATACAACATCCACTGAGTTCATAAAGACTTTTGCGATACAAAGCCGCGCTATTAGTTGAACTAGTACGATAACTTTGTTGGTCTCTTCTTGAAGGTTATTGCTCTTCAACAGTGCAAGCTATGGTTCGGGCTAATTGTTTTACGAGCAAAAGGTAACGACAAAATACTAGATCTGATCATTTTCCAATGCACAAAAATTGAAATGCGCCACTTAGGGTGTCAGTCAAACACTCTCGGATGACATATAGGATACCACCCACCATCGCAACGCAAGAGCATACAGCGACAAAACGTCTGGCGAAAGCAATTGTCACCAAACAGAAATGAAAGGTTGCAGATGAATTGCATTATCAATGCTCGAGTGACAGCTATCAAACTATAAATAATTATTCAAGCTCTTTCAAACGAATAGAACCGGTTGGCTAGCAACCGTCCGAAAATAAAATATGTGACAACCAGCAAAGACATACGAAGGAATTTGTAGTAGTTAGGAGTTAAGCTTATAAATGATAGGTCTGTCTTGTTTTTTGTCATGTGGGTGATAAACGCCTGATCAATTAGCGCTCTTTTTGTTGTGGGATTCAGAACTCAGAACTGAGAAAATTTTATGGTAGAAAAAGCATTAAGCTTAACAATAACCGTAGGATTCAAGATTCAAGATTCAAGATTTTATGGTTGAAAAAGCAATTACTTTACAATAACCATGCAGTTGAACTATAGGTACAAGTGTATATGTGTATATGTGTGTAGAAAATTTTTAAAATCAAAATAATTCTGGTAACGATAGATTATAAATAGTTCGGGGCATAATTTGGATTGGCTCTCAGGAAATCGTCCAGTTTTAATTTAAATATAGAAAAAGTGTTTGAGCTTACCAAATTGGCTGGCAGGGAATTCCAAGCGAAACAAATACGCACAGAATAAAATACCTGCGGCAGTTCTGATTGGAGTGGGGTATTTCCAACTTGCAGTTGTGACCGCGGTTGTTACTGGATGTTCGTCGTTGAAATAGTATATCCAAAGGGTGGGAAACACTGTTAAGGATTTTGAATGTGAGGAGGAGGTCGGCTCGCAGTCTCCTTTGTGCAAGTGTAGTCAGCTTCAGTTTACTTAGTCGGTCAGCGAATGGTAGGTTTTCGAGCCCAATGACCAACTTTGAGGCGCTGTGGTGTATGCGATCCAATAGTGAAATGTCTTTTTGAAGCCATGGAGTCCAGGCTTGTGAAGCGTAATCAGTAAGCGGGTGTATGTACGTGTTCATCATCAGAGTAAAACATCTCTGGGAAAAACGTCCGAATATCCGCCTTAACACACCGAGCATCCGAGACGCGCGTTTGTAAACGGCTTCGCATTGTAGACCATTTTTCAGGCTACCGCAAATCCAGACACCCAGGTCTTTTTCTTTTTTGGTGTACTCCAGGATATTGTTGCCAAGCTTGTATGAATGAGAAAAGCTTAGCACACGACCAATGTGCATGATTTGAGACTTCTGCATGTTTAGCGGTAGGTTATTTTCAGATAACCACATTTGCACAGAATCCAAGTCACTTTGAAGCACACTGCAATCCTCGGCAGTGCTGATTTTTTTCCATATTTTTATGTCATCTGCGAACAGAACCATCTTACTGCCGCGTGGTGTTGGCAGGTCATTCATATAGATCAGAGACAGTATCGGTCCAAGCACGGATCCCTGTGAAACACCGCTAGTGACGTCGATTTCCTTCGATAGTATACCGTCAACTCGAACCCGTATATGTCTTTTGCTGAGATAGTCTCGCAGCAAGTCATACAGTCCTCCAGCAATACCGTGTTTATTTAGCTTGTTCAGCAGTAAGTTGTGATCAACTCTGTCAAAAGCTTTAGAAATGTCTAAGTAGCATGCATGAATACTGCCTCCGGCGTCAACTACACTAGTCCAGTAGTCCAAACATGTCAGCAAATTAGTTAGACAAGAGCGGTTTCTGCGAAATCCGTGCTGGGCAATTGTCAAGAGTTCGTTCGATTCCAGGTGGCGCACTACTTCTGCAGTGATTATGCGCTCAAAAACCTTCGAAACCGAAGACAGCAATGTCACAGGCCTGTAATTTATTACTTCAGAACGGCATCCACTTTTGTAAATTGGTGTAATTAGTCCCAGCTTCCAATCAATTGGTACCATTCCAACTTGAAGCAATTCGTTAAACAGACGAGATAAAGGTTCCGAGAGCTGCGCATGATAGCTTTTGAGGAGCTTCGGTGAAATTTCGTCTTGTCCCGGAGATTTCTTTGCGTTTAACTTTCTTTAGTGCTGCGCAACCACCATCGGAGTAATTAATATTTCACTCAGAGTGGGACGATCAGAACGAATGCTTGGTTCCTGTTCGTGCTCTGTGGATTTCGGTGCAAATACTCTAGCATAAAAGTCTGCTAACAAATCAGCGGTTTGTTCAACGGATTCAGTGAAGCCGGATGAAGTTCTTAGGGCAAAGGCACCTGGTTTGATATTTGTTCTGTCGTTTACAAGTCGATATAAAAGCTTTGGATTCCGATGCATATGTGAAATCAATTGCGATTGAAAAGGTTGTTTATCGTCTCGAATCAAGCTGATAACTTTATTTCGCAGTCGTGTAAATTGCATCCAAGAATCAGCTGTATTTGTAGTCTTATGAAACTCCCATGCTATTGCCCTTTGCTGCATCCACTTTTTGGTCCTGCTACGTAGCTTAAATTTGTTACGTCGATAATTTTTCTTCGGGACGAGGTTTGAATGTTTCTCCAATATAAATTTCAGGTGTTGTATTAGAGTGCGCCAATGACTGTCTGGATCGGAGTAATCCAATTGTATGAGACTAATGCTTTGAAGCTCTGCACAAAGGGTACGGTAGTTTACCTTTCTGAAGCATTTCATTCCGTCAAATTTGCGCCTAGCACTACAAACGTAGTCGAATTCTAGGACAACGTGATCGCTCCGTCCGATCGGCGGTTTATAGATGATAGTTTCTACAGCGGTAGGATCAGATGTAAGTATCAAGTCCAAGGTAGACGGCCTGTCAGCCCCCCTCATACGAGTAAATCCGTTAACGTGGTTATAGAGGGGTGTGTAATCCAAGACTGCTCGAAGTTCGTGTTCAAATGTCTCTGGTGGATGATCATCACGATTATATAGCTGGGGAAGGTTGAAGTCTCCCATTATCAAAATTTGAGTGTTGTATCGCGTTGTTACATAGTGCAAAGCAGTAATCAGTTTATTGTTCAGGTCGAGGTTCACGGTTGGAGAACGGTAAATCACTCCAATAACGCACTGGTCACCAGAAGTAAGAGTTATAGAACACCAAAGCGTGTCGGGTATATCCAGATTTTGGTCATTCATAAATCTGCAAATAAATGATTGTTTGCAGTAGAGTGCTGCTCCTCCGTCATCACTCAAACGGTCACGTCGAAATAAAGACATGCTTGTTAAAGAGAGTTCTAGATCCGAAAACGAGGTAGTGAACCACGTTTCTGTTATGGTAACTATGTCTGGGTTCGTTTCATTACAAATCTGGGAGAGTTCGTGCAGCTTATTGATCAGGCTGTTTGGGTTCGTATAGATGCACTTAATTCAAGATTCATGATTCAAGATTCAAGATTTATGGTTGAAAAAGCAATTAACTTTACAATAACCACAGGGTGGAAATATAGGTACAAATGTATATATATATATAAGTATAAATA